>JAVXUO010000705.1:0-81586 GCA_033065855.1 Escallonia rubra | reverse complement strand
TCCATACTGGTAGAGGAAAAAACCGGAGGGTAATTATATATTTTTTCATAAATTTTTTTAACTTCATCACTTTCCATGTAGTTAAAGACACAAGTGTTATTAGCACAAAATGTATATACAACTTAATCATTCAAGAAAGGGAAAAAGCCTTCAACACAGAATCCAAGATAGGAGAAGTACACAAGTTTTGACTCCAAGAACGGCGCTTTTTCTGGTTTGTTCTCTGTTACCTTCACTCGGTCCCTTTCTCGTTTCGCATTCTTTCCTTCTAAATCTCTCTGATTACTTCAACTTTCACGCTTTCTTCTTCTTCTTCATCATTCCGGTGGGTTTGTGCGTTTGTGTGCGCTTTGGGTGGTTGTATTATGATTCTCAGAGACTTGAGATGAAAGATTTGAGGATTTAACGGTTCTGAACGTCCACCACCGGTTATTCTTACTGGTAATTGATCTTTTGTTTTCAATATATTTATTGATTTTATTCTGGTGTACTTGTTTAATTTAATATACCCCTCCTGGTATTGATCTTGTTTAGGTGTTTATTAGTACCCTTTTGGTGGATCAAGTATGTGTATTCTCATTGATGTCAAAGTCGAACCCTCGTTTCATGTACTTTTATGACGCCAATACAATTTCACCCACATTTACTTATGCTTTGAAACTCCATATTATTATTTGCGCTTGTATTTCCATCTCTGCCATCCTATACGGTGAACAGTACCTTTAGACTATGTTCTTTTACTTTTTCCCTGTTTGGGGAATGTACTGAATTTGGCTGCTCGTAATTGCCTAATGTCCTAAAATTCTAATGTCTGTGTGATTCTACCGATTACTGTGCATGTGTCATTTTTTATGATGCTTTGTTATCTTTTTTCTCTGTTAATTTTTGCGGCATTGTCTTTTTTATTCTTAGTTAGACATTCTTGTTGTTTGTAAACACTTGAACCATTGTTTTTCAACACACCTCTTACTCTTAAGGCTGTGTTATCCATGATGCATATCTTTTTATTTAGCAATATACTTTCCCTCATTATATTTCTCGTTTTGTATATAGAACACACATGGGCTAAGTGGGGCATTGCATGGGAGGCGTAGAGAATAGTGAACCACCTTTGAAGCGTGTGAAAGTTCCTTCGGGTGATTTGAAGAACTTGGTGGACGAAGCATCACATATAGTGCCAGTATCCAGCTCTTTGGGAGACTCAATGGCTAGGCCACCGTGCTCTCAAGGAGGAAGAAACGGTTGGCATGAAAGGGGTTATCAAAAAGCAGGAATTTGTTAAAATCATAACTAGGGCATTGTATTCTCTCGGTTATGTTAGGACTGGGGCCCTTCTAGAGGAAGAATCGGGGATTCCGTTACACTCAACAGCAGTTGCCTTGTTATTGGATCAAGTGCGGGGTGAAAAATGGGAGGAAAGTTTGGTTACATTGCATAAAATTGGTCTTTCAGACGAAATCATGGTGAAGCGGGCATCTTTCTTATTGTTAGAGCAGAAGTTCTTTGATCTCTTAAAAGAAGAAAACCTCATGGCCGCTCTAGATACTCTAAGGAATGAGATTGTTCCCCTCTCCGTCGATGTTGGCCGAGTTCGTGAGCTTGCCAGTTGCATTATCTGTCCTTCGCAGTGCATGGCCCTTAGGATTTCCAGCCAGGACGGTACTGATGCAAATTCAAGGTCAAGATTTAAAGAGAAATTGGAGAAGCTACTACCTGCAGCAGTCATGATACCTGAAAGAAGGTTAGAGCATCTAGTTGAGCAAGCTCTTGACGTACAGCGAGATGCTTGTGTGTTCCACAACACTTTGGACAGTGAATTTTCATTGTACGTGGATCATCAGTGTGGAAGAAATCAGATTCCTTCTCATACGTTGCAGGTAGAATTGTTTCTTTATTTCAATCAGGCTTCCATATTCATCTACGGCTCTTTACTTGATAAGAATATACATTTTGTAATAAGACTGGCTAGCTGAACTTGTGATTTTCTCTCTTGTTAAAGCATTCAACTCAAATCAATTGGCATTGAGTGAGAGGCCAACAAGCTTGTATATTTGAGATTTATTTTCCTGTTCTGGGAGTCATATTCTCAACATTTCTTTGAAGTGTAGCTTAGTTGGCAACATCTTTTAGCATATTCGGTGGGACTCTTTCCAGAAGCAAATCAAAGTAACATAATCGAATTGGTTAAAATACTTAGCTTACTGACTGGACCACATTGAGTGGATGGTCATCCTTTGATCGGAGGCCCATGAAGTTTGATATAACTATAAGGATTTTGACAATGTGATCTGTCCACTTAGAATTCCAACAGTTAAATTGGATTTTTTAGGATCAGAAATAACTCTATGTAAAGTTGCAAAGAACCCACTTGAAAGGTTGCCAATTCAATTTATGCAGGCTCAATTATCAACTAAGGATCTTCAAAATAACAAGTCATGATATGTGCCGTGAAAATTGTCATGATGTCTACCATTGCTCTTAAGATAATTGATACTCACTCTGTCCTGAAATAAGTGATAGGTTTTACTTGGCACAAAATGAAGAGTTTGGTCATTCAACTCGTCTTGTCTTTCCTGTACTACCCTCATTTTTAACCTCTTATTATTGTTCACCAAAATGTATATTCTCTCTCCTCATTGGTCTCTCTCACGCACCAAATTCAAGACAAAACATCGGGTAATGGAGTTTTTCTTTGAGCTGCTACTTTGTTTTTCACTTATCAAATAAGAAGAGATTTTTTTGCCAATAATCGTGGTAGGAATATAATTTAGATCACTATTGAAAGACTGAAAGAAGTACTTTAGGTTGAGTAGGACTAAGATGAAAAAGGCTTTAGGTTGGGCAGGACTAGGACAGAATATGTGGACTGAAATTTTAGTAAAACTAGGAGGAAGTCTTGGGAGGAAGTGAGTACGAATGGGCAACAAGTACGTAAGAAAGATATATTTAGGAATCCTGGATGAATAATGCGTAAGGAGGGAGAGATCGACGAGGATGTTGCCCATATGATATGAGCAGGTTGGCTGAAGTGGATGTCTGCTTCTGGGGTGCTGTGTGACTGTAATATTCCTCTCAAGGTGAACGAAAAATTTCACAAGATGGCAGTGACGTGAGCAATTTTGTACGGTTTAAAGTGTTTGGTAGCTAAGAAACACTAGAAAATGAGTGTAGCTGAAATGCACATGCTTAGGTGGATGTGCGGCCCACTAGGAGGGATATGTGGTGCCAATTGAGGAAAGATGAGGGATCATTGCATGAGATGTTTTGGTCATATCCATTTTAGGCCATTGGATGCCCCTGTGAGAAGGAGCGACTTGGGCCAATTTAATGGGCTAAGACGAGGCTGGGGTAGACCGAGATACTATGGGGATAATTACTGAGAAAAGACTCGATTGCTAGTTACTTACTAAAGAACATGTGCTTTGATAGGGGAAAATGAAAGAAAAGGATTTGCGTGGCCATCCCCAACTGTTTGGGATGAAGGCTGAGATATTATGATGATGATGATGATGATGATGATGATGAAGATCTCATTACCTTGTTCCTTATTCTTTGATAAGTTTTCTGTTGACATTTGGCTGAAGGCACTTATCGATATTCTATATGCCACCTGTAGGGCTAGTGTTTTTCATTACATGATATATGGGGTGCAAAAATTCACAATTATTGGGCGCAACTGCATTGCGTACAAATTTTTGTACAGACGTATTGAAGTTAGTGGTTCAATGACCAAAAATCAAAATTTTTGTTCCCGGACCGATCATTTATAGAAATGAAAGATTGGGGAAGATGTTGCCCATGGAATTTAAGCAGGTCGAGGGAAATGGAGAAGTGCATCTTATGTATTATGTATTCCAATAATCTTATGAAGTTAATGGGTGAGTTGATAGAACTGCAATCAGACCAACTTCGAACAGAGAAACAATATCTCAAAATGCAAGGTGGATGTTGTTAATAACAAATGAAAGACTAAAAATTGTTGGGGGTGGGGGGTGTGGGGGGGGGGGGGGGGGTGTGGAGGGAAGGGGTGGATGTAGCACAAATTACAGATAGGTTGACAGAAAATTGCTTGAGAAGTTTTGGACTTTGGAAATGTTCAGCCCATAGTGGTACTAGTTAGGAAGAGTGGTATGATCACTGTCAACGGAAATTATAGAGGAAGAAGTAGACCAAAACTGACATGGATACTAAGAAACTAAACGGTAAGTGGTATAACCGAAGAATGGCCCTGGGTCATGGGCGTAGCTATGAGGCAGAAAGGAATTTGGTTGGCCGGGGGTCCTTTGTCAAGAATAGTGACTTATCCACAACCATGAACACGTTCGAAGAACTTGAGAAGTTTCAAATATTCATCAATGGCATTAGTAACTAACTCACAGGAAAGTTTCACATGTTCATGAATGGCGGAAAACTTCTAACATTATCTCTAGATGAGGGTTCCTGCTCTGGCTTCTAATCAAATAATAGATCTATTTGCAGTAGTCGAAATGGAACTCAAGCTTGTTCCTTACAACTCTGCTTGCTTGCATGTAAGGGGGGTGGGGGGGTTCAAGCATGATATAGTTATATACATTGTTGGGGCCTTCCTCTAATTGCTTGAGCCTTTTAGAGCAGATGGTAACTTATCATATATATACATACATATACGCATATGCATAGAGGGAGGGAGGGTTATCTGAACATGAAAATAAATTTATCAAAAAGAAAATAGTCATGTAGTTAATTTGAGTGTTGGGTATGCATGGGAGTGGTCTGATATCCAAGCACAGAGACATGCTGATTTGGCATAAATATTCATCCAATTTTATTTTTTGCCTTTTCCTAGGGTATATTGGTGTCTTATTAAAGTGGTATTGAAGTGTCTTACATTGGTACATGATGCCGTTGGAAGCCATGGAGCGTAGAGAGAGGTATTGGCGTCATTGGCAGCTACAAAAGATTTATTTTGTTGTATCTGTTAATTTATTCGTAGGGTAATTGGGATTTTATGTAAGTTGGTGTCAATGTCCTACACTGGTGCATGATGCATTTGGAAGAGTCATGTATCATGAGGCATAGGCGTCATTGGCAGCTATAACTCATTTTTGACGGAAATTATAGACTGATAACAATATGCATGATAGGTGTGGCAGGGTCATTGTTATGCACCTTAATGTGTAGCTGATGATGTCTTAAAAGGTGTTTGCTGTGAACATCTATAATGACAATATTAAGCGCCTTCCCAAGTAAGTCACTTCCATGGTGTGGTCGCATTCAGTTCCACTACATTAGAGAACAATTTTCGCGAAGGCCTCATCAAGATGGCGGATCTGACTACAAACCTTGTGTATCCACTCGATCTGATAAAGAGCACTAGCATTGAGGCCTGCCCTGTAATTCTACTTGTTATGATGTTGATGAGAGAACACACTTGGTAGCTTTTTCCTAAAAAATATCCCTTTGCTGAAATGGCAGAAACTGGGAACGAAGGGAGGGAGAAGTTCCGATATGGCTGGAAACATATCTAGCTAACTCTGGGGAGGAGGGATCATTGAGGTTGGTGTAAGTCAAAGCACGAGACGTTCCTGCGGAACTATGCCAAATTTGACGTGACCTCTGGACTTAAGACTGCCAGAAGGCTTTGGCTTTGTGCGGGTATATCAATGTAATCGGTCTCGTGAAATGGTTAGGAGTTTGACCTTCAAGCTCGTCAAATCTAGCACTTGTCCCCGTAAAATCCAGAGTTTTTAAGCCAAGTTTGCCTGTATGATCTATTAAGCGATGTATATACGGTGTGCTATAACTATTGTCTGGTTAATCATCTTGTCTATGTGTGTGGACAGATATTGCAGGCACACAAGGATGAAGTCTGGTTCTTGCAATTCTCTCATAATGGGAAATATTTGGCCTCGGCATCCAAAGATCATATCACAGTTGTGTGGGAGGTAAATTTTTTCTTAAAAGCTTTTGATTGTTAACTGTAGAGAGGGGACGGTTTAGGAGGGGGGAGGAGGAGGAGCGAGGGAGTGTTAATATGTTCTTGAAATCCAATCTGCATTCTCATTCTTTCATCTAAAATGATTTTACCACGACATAATAATCCTTTAATGACACTCTTTACCTGTGTTTTGTGGGGTGTGTGTGTGTAGGGGTTGTGTGTGTGTGGGGGGGTGGGGTTGGAAATGACATGTTCTCACTGAATATGCAAATATCTTTGATGCCCTAACATGCTTAGGGGAAAGGCTTTGACCTTGACTTTGTACGAATATTGTAGCGATCACGTGTTGTTTGAAGCCTTTGCACCTCTGCTGGAATAATTAAGCAGATTACCTCTCTTTGTATGTTACTGAGGCTCTATATTTTACCTCTGCTGGAATATTAAAGCGGAATATCTCCTTTTGGAATTTGGTTTGACGATCTATATTCTACCTCTGCTGGAATTGCTAAGCGGGATATTTCTTTTCACAATTTTATATGATGATCTACATTCTGTCGTCTTTCTTGGATATAACTTCTCAAATGTTCAATCTCCTATCTTGGATGATTCCTTCGTTGTGTTTTGAGGGATCAAAACTCTAGATGATTTGGAAGAAAAATTAGAAAATTGTGTTCGTATTTGAATTTTACTATATCTTAAGCAACGTGTTCGAGACATTAACGGTTCAGTCATATCTTGCATGAATTATATGCTGCGGCTTGAGTGACTTAATTTGCGTAAGCTGACAAGTAGGATTTTGCAGATTGAGTTGCTGTTGCTGTTTAGGTTGCAATTCTGCAAAATTTAGCTTTGGATCCTCGATGCTGTTTTAGATATGCGGGATTTTTGTTTGTGTTTGATCTTTCTCAAAAGAAGTGAATCATAGTTCCCAAAAACAAAAAGGAAAGAAGAAGTGTATCCCATGGTACCATTGCCGAAGTATTGGCCTGAATTATGTTGGTCCTTTTTTATTTTCCCTTGCGTACTTCTTTGTTCTAAATTTTATTTATTCCTTCTGGGTTTTGAGGTTGTTTTCTTCCCTTTTTTTCTTGTGTGTGTAGGGTGGGGGGAGGGATGGATGGTTGTTAGCCCTGTTTGTTACTAAATATTGACATACTTTTCACTTCTACACTCAATCTATCAATCTTATGCTGCACTGTCGTGGTGGTTATGAACTCTATGAGATGCACAGTTCCCCCCAATCCACCAATTGTTACATATAGATATGCATATCTGGTCAGAGAATTGAACTAAGCATCAAGAAGAAATGACTTCTGCTGCGACATGAGGTGTCAAAAGGAACTCTATTGTTCCAGCTTCTTATTCTGTCACTTTCAATCCAATTGCTTTGTTTTTTTACCTTTCTATGTACCACTTTCCAAGTACCATATAAACTCTCTAAGTGCAAGCTTTTTTGCCATCTGTATATGGTCTCCTCAATAGTAACGTGAGGTTGTCCCTTTTCAGGTCAAAGAGAGTGATCTAGTGTTATTGAAGCATACTTTAACTGGTCACCAAAATCCAGTGTTGACTATTACATGGAGCCCCGATGATTCTCAGCTCTTGACATGTGGAGTCGAAGAGGTTGTCAGGCGTTGGGATGTCAATACTGGTGAATGTCTTCATGTTTATGAAAAAGCTGGTGTTGGCTTAATATCCTGTGGATGGTTTCCAGATGGCAAAGGGATAGTCTGTGGCATGAAAGACAAGAGCATCTGTCTGTGGGACTTGGATGGAAGAGAATTGGAATGTTGGAAAGGGCAGCGGACGCTTAATATATCAGACATGGCCATAACTGATGATGGGAAGAGGATCATAAGCATTTGTAGAGAAAACGCAATATTGTTGCTCGACAGGGAAGCGAAATTTGAGAGACTTATTGAAGAAGAACAAGTGATTACCTCATTCTCTTTGTCAGAAGACAACAAGTTTTTGCTGGTTAATCTTATGAACCAAGAACTCCATCTTTGGAGCATAGAAGGAGACATAAAAGTTGTTGCCCACTATAGGGGTCACAGACGTACGCGCTTTCTCATTAGATCTTGTTTTGGTGGGTTCGAGCAAGCCTTTATTGCGAGTGGGAGTGAGGATTCACAGGTACAGTTACTCTCTTCCATTTTTTTCTTAATAGCAAGATTGCTTTGCCCTTATTTGGGTGCTGGGATCAACTACTGCATATTTTTTGCTCTAGAAATAAGGTCTTAGCCACTCATCGTTTTTGGTTCAGTCGTGTAAGGCAATGATACTCTTGCGTAGCATGACTGTGCATGTGCTATCTGTGAAACTGCCCACTAGAAAGCAGATAGGAATGCTTTTATAGTCTCGATCTGCTGCCTTCCCTGCTATAATTGGGAAATAATATTATCATATTATCTTGGCTGTGTTGTCTCCATCATAATTATTGTGAAGAGACGTTTACAATAATTAGCCTGGGGCAGAATCTTCCCAGCTTAATTTATTAAATAATATTTAAGTTCTTGAAAAGTCTGTTGGTCCGGTGTATGTGAAATGTTTATGACGAGAAACCCTCAATAGCTAATTCGTCTTGGTCACATTAGGCTGGTAGAGCTAATGCTTAACCTGGTAGTGATTGTACTCGTGTATTAGTTGTATATTTGGATCCTTCTAGCTTTTCAATTAGAATGGAAAGAAACAATTTGGCAAAATGGTTGTGCTTAAACTTCAAGCATAGGTCAATCTTTGTGATTTCTTCTGAGAGAGACAGTACTAGAGGCGACTTCATGAAATAGTTGTGCCAATATAACTTGGGAGGCCTTCTAGAAATGAAGGGCACCCGAAGAGTGGATAATCTCTTACATTTGTTTTGCCCTAAAGAGTAAAAGAAAGCTCCTGGATCTTCAGCTTATTTTGCATATACAAGTTCCCTCGTCTAGTTCACATGTGGACCTTATTTGTCTATGAGAATGACGGAACAATCTTCTTTTCAAGACCCAACTACCCCCCCCCCCCCCCCCCAAAAATAATAATAAAATATATATATATATAAAAAGAAAAAAAGAAAAGAATCCCTAATGCTATCATAATTCTTTGTGAATTATAATTGATTCTTCGAAGTTGGCTCTTTCAGGTATATATATGGCATAGAGACACTGGGAAACTCCTATTGACACTTCCTGGGCATTCGGGAGCAGTTAACTGTGTCAGTTGGAATCCTATGGATCCTCGCATGTTGGCTTCTGCCAGTGATGATCGTACAATACGGATTTGGGGTCTAGATGGTCTGAAACGCAAAGGTCATTACAGCAACGGAAATGGGATAACTTGAAATTGATTCTTGGAGTTGGATTATTTCTTGTATTGGTGATAGAATGATGTTAATGTTGAGTCTATCTGCATCTGATATGAGTAATCTGGTAATCTTTGTGCTTTTGTTTTGGCATTGCTAGTAAGCCAAAAAAGATTGTCAAGCATCTCAAGGCTAGCCCTAATGTCAAAGTACATAGGACTTCTTTCAAAGCAGTGAACAATTTGAGCAGCAGGTGGTACATCCACCCCATATGCATACATTGCTTTGGCAAAAGTTAAAACTGCATTGGCAACTTGTTTTTCTAGATTCTCCAGGCCCAGATGCAGTGTTTCTTTTCTTCCATCTTCTTGAGTGCTTTTCCCATGATTCGATTCTTCTCTCTCTCTCTCAGCATCGATTTTTTTATTTTTTTAATGACGGGAAGGAAGAATAGCATCGATAAAAGGATATACAGTTTATCCCAGCCCCATAACTGGCTCCTTATGGTGCTTACAACGTTAATATTTCCATCATGACAGACATGATCAATAAAGCAGCACTTGGATATGTTTGGGTTGAAAGGGCCTAATATTTTACAAATTGGAGCATAAGATCACTTTATCGCATCATGTCATGTACCAGTCCTGGTGGACATCAATTTGTGCATCGCAAGTAAAAGTTGTCAATGATCTAGCTTCCTTTAGTTGTGCTTGTGAGGCCTTGTCAATACTATAATAGTGAAACTATGACATCATGTAGCAAAAGTTATATATAATGGGAGCCACAAATCCGCTGATCTCCTAGTATCCGACATTTAAAAAGTAGAAAAGATGAATTAGTTAGAAGTTTCATGTCATGTATTTTTTCTTTTTGCCCAAGTAGTAGCAATGAGTAGTCTTTTTTTGCAATTACAGTTGTTATATCTGAAGCCAAAGTTAACTCACCATTTTTCTAGCAAGAAAACACAATCCCTGTTTTTATTTTGGATTTATTGAAACATAGGGCTAATGTCATGGCGATGGTCTCCAAATTGGTATCACTGCAGAGTGTAGGGTTAGAATGAATGATTATAGGTTAAGTATATTTTGAAGCTGCTTGGCTACTGGTTGGGATTACTCGTGGTTTTTGTGTTTTTTCTTGAAGCAGAAATTTATCAGGATAATAAGGTAATTTTTCTTATAATTTGGCTCATTTGGACAGAGTCTACAAATAAGATTGTTCCTATGTGTCCAGATGCCCCCATAGAGTGGAGGCAATGTGGATCGTTATAACTTGAAGTTTCCTTGAGTGGTTAGGGATTTTAATCCAGGCTATCAGCCATTCCTTCTAAGGGTACCTATCTCATTTGTTCGTAAACCAACGGGGCCTTTAAACTAGGCTGGTCTAACACAATTGTGTCTGAAGAAGAGGTGTTCCACCGTTTCTGGATTGTGCAGGCATAGCAGGCACAATTTTGTTTGGGTGATATGTAATCTGTGAAGGTTGGTACAAAGAGGAAGTCTCGAAGTTGTCAGATGAGACAAGTTAGTTTTTGGGGCATGGGTAAATACCTACTGCCTTCCAAAACTTTGGTTCGAATGCGAGACATTTGACCTTATACCTCTTGCATTTAGGGTAACCTCCCTATTGCGGGTACAACAATTGGTACGTAGTTGCGACCGAAGAACTCTCCGTTCTCGGTAGCATTCTAAACTTGATAATCTTCAATCGCATGAGCCGAGACGTGAATGGCCAGAACTTTATTTGTAATGTCGGGTTGACAGGTCCTTATCCCACGCATTATTCTGAATAAGGTCTTTGACAAGATAAACTGGGTTGTGCTTTTGTATTGCGAGTAGTATTGATCTTTGAGTGTTGTTTAGGATCCAACTGTTATTCCATATCAAAATCTTTGTTTCCGTACCTACTTGCCATCTTAATCCAGTAAAAAGAATCTTACAACCGGTCAGTATGCCTCATCATCCCCATTAAAATTCCCCTTGTTGAGGCTATTGGTGAAGGTATTATACGGACACAATACTTCCCCTTTAATAACCTTGCAAACAGGCTATAGGGATCATTCATTATCATCCAACTAGTCTTAGCTTGTCAAGCCCGACTAGCCAATTCGACTTTTTTGAATCATAACTCACCCCGAGTTTTAGGAGCACATAAGGCATTCCAATTTATACAGTGTACTAATTAAAATTAAAAAAAAATTATACAGTGTACTATATGTTTGCTATCATCTCATGTCCACCAAAACTTTTTGGTGTAGACATATTTGAGAAGTAGACACACCCGTATGTGGAAGTTCAGTACGGATGTTATTATTGAGGATGATAGTGCTCTTCCTACTTTATTTAGAAGATACTCTTCCATCCGGCACATCTTTTCCAATTTTTTCCAATCAAATCATGATAGAACTCCTTTCTTTTCGTGACATAGTCCAATATACACCCGAGTTATTTGCCAAATGTGTTGGATAGTTGTAGGTCTAGAAAGATAGCCTTGTTGAGCGCAATATCATCTATGGTACTCGTTCTAACTGTCATGGAAGATTTAGCTTGATTGAGTTGTTGTTCAGGTTCCCTGCAGTATTCATCCAGTTTGGTTTTTAGATAATAGCATGAGTCCTCTGTAAACTTTGTGATGACGAGGGTGTCATCATCAAATAAAAGACGGCTAATTGGAGGGATTCTGAGACCCGCCTTTAACCCTGATAATATGTCTGGCTACTTGTGCTTTACTTAATGAGCTGATAGGAATTCTGCACATAGTATGAAGAGATAAGGTGAAAGGGAGTCCCCTGTCTAAGGACATAGGTCAGATAGAATCGTCGTGATGGAGATCCATTGATTCAAATTTGATAGGAGACTGTAAAGACACACTGCATGTAACGCCCCCGGAAATTCAGAGCTCCGCCGCCCCGAACTCCCGGGTCGTTAACCTACCGGATCACATCAACCTGTCAGATCATGGTCACTAACCCATACTTCAAAACATCAAATTAGACATCAATTCAAATTCCTCAAATACAATATTACAAATTGCTTAATTTGAATTATTAAGACCTAGGTTCTTTACAAACTCGAGTCCTTATAGAACGAATTAACAGTACTGACCCGCACAGGGGTTTTACTATACAGTAGTGGTGGGCTCATCGGAATCTCACACAGATTCTAAACCCCATTCCTGAGCAATCAGCTGTTGATCAAAACCTGCAGAATGGAATCAAACGAAGGATGAGCTTTTGAGAGCTCAGTAAGGTCGTACAAGGACTACCAAAGAATCACAATACGACTCCAAAGAATCTAACCGACGAAAATTTCCGGAATACTTCAAACGAGGTCAAGAACTCAATGATTTCCAAAATGATCAACATAAGATAATTTCCGAAGCCATCAGTCCAAAATACAACAAAGATTTCTCGAAGGATTTCAACCCAAGCAGAAATCATTTCCAAAATCAACAAAGAAATCAGAACTAGATACCAAAATAAACACTTAAAGACCCTTTCCAAAGATTCCAAGACAATCAACAGAAGATAATTTCCAAGTCGTCATTTCCAAATACAACTGATGGTTTTGCAAAACGTTTAAAAACAAACGCAGAAACTTCCAAAGCCTTAGGGAAAAAAGGTCTTAGATAATCACAAACAGTTTGATCACAATACGGGAAAGAGTTTCAACTCAATCCCCTTTCATGCAGATATCTAGACTTTCATTTGAACATCATTTTCAAAACATACATTGTCAAATACCATGTAAACAGATTCAGAAATGTTGACCCTAGGCAGAAGCAATGCCACTCAGGCAATGCACAGATGTACCAGAATAATTACTAGTCCTTCTCACTAAGGTACTAGCCCTGCATAATTCCGCAGGTTCAGACCAGCCTTATAACGCCTCCCCACATAACAGAATTCCCAGGTCAACACAGAAAAATCAGCAATATCAATGAGCATTTACATAAGCTCAAATCACCAAAATCAATCCGAATTTCAATATCAATAAACAGACTGAAATAAGTCATCACTCAGAATTTCAGAAGAAAATCACAAATAAACAGCCAGAACGATTACAAACGGTTATCGAATTCAGGCACAACAGTTCAGAAAAACGAATACAAACAATGATTAAGTTTGCTCAGCATGCAATAACAGGCGAGCACCACAAGATTTCCAAACAAACGATTCAGGTTCAATATTGGGGTTTCTGGGCAATAACATGGTGATATCAATACATAATTCAGAATTCGACATTAGTCATAAGTATATCAAAGGAGTACTTACGAGTACGAGTAATCAAATAAGGGTTCGGACAAAAGTCCTCACCCAGGGTTCAGATAGAATCCCTCACATGCATCCGCAGCTAGCTTATCCTAACCGGAAAGTCTTTAACTTTAACCTAAATGGAATTATCGAATCATCAGAATACAGCCTACACTACGATATTATAAACTTAATACAGACTCACGCATACTCCCAAAATAAAACCCTCCTCACTGGGTATGTAAAATTACTAAAACGCCCCTAGGGTGTAAAATTACCAAAAACACCCATCGGACTCAAATTACCAAAATGGTCTTCCCGTAAGTAGAATTACTGAAATAAGCTTCCCATATGTAAATTTATACAAAAAGACCTTTCTTAGGTCAAATTACCAAAATACCCATTCGGGGTGGCAAATTACCAAAATGCCCCTGGGGGTTTCCGGCACCGAAAAAATACCAAAAACATCTTAAAATGTTATTTTAAGCATCCTAATATCATTTCTGGCATAGAAAGTATTTTAGAGATTTTTCACCCGAAAATCCCGAACCAATGTCCGGACCGAGCGCTAAAAGGTCAGTTTCGCGAAAAATACCTATTGGCCTCAGAATGGCCCGAAATTTTAGATAATGATTCATATCAGTAAAATATGGTTTCTATAAAAATTTAAGATTAAAATAATTTGGTTTACCAGGTTAAATAAATTTGGAAAAGTTTCCTAATCGGTACCCTAATTTAGCGCTCTTCACGGAGACTGAAAATTTCCGAAAACTTTCAGAGCGTAGTTCTCGTAAAAATATTGGGGGTTACAGTTTTGGACTTTGTCCAATTATGGCTAGAATCATTTATAAAAATTCATGAAGAAATTGCCTAAAATAATCCTATCTTTAGCGACCATTACAAAACAAGTACTGTTCAAATCAAAGGCACACACTAGTGCACCTTTTCCACACACACTTTCTTCTTCCTTCAGCCGTGAGACATGGCTGTTCCAACTCACCTAGACACCCATGAATTCGTCCGTAATCACTAAAAATCACCTATATGGATAACTTATAACACATACTTACACGATTTAAATCCATAATCACACCCCTCAACCCACGGATCATCAAAATATACACACACCCGAAATAAGAACACACACCCACACACGCACACAACCAAGAATACACACAGTCAACATCCAAACTACACACTGGCCACCCTGAAACTCTTAATAACTCACCCAAGCTCCCCTTTTTCCTCTGATTTTGGCTTGCCCGAGCCCTATCCTTCTCTCTGTTCTGTGCTTCCTTCCTCCCGGTTTCTTCTTCTGTTTTTGTTCTTTCTTTCCCGAAAGGGAAAGTTTCCTCTTTTGTTTTTTTTTTCATTTGTTTCTTTCATTTACCTTTATAACATGTCCTTATTTTATATTAAATTCAGATTAGTCATCAACAAAGAGAGAGGTGGCAACTACACATAATCTGATTTCTAAGATTTAACACCTAATGCCAATTTTTTCAAAATTACAAATTAACCCCCAAAATTTTAAAATTACATTTTTATCCCAAAATTCTTTAAGCTCCAATACGCTAGTAATACCCGGGCATTGCCCAAAATTAACGCCCGTCTATTTTTTCAGGACGCGAATGACTATTTAATCGGCTCTCGAAGTTCGGGATATTACACTGCATGATTAGACGAGATATGTGCACTGAAAAATTGAATTTGTTTAGAACTGCTTCCATGAAACCCCAGCCGATCCTATCATAGGTTGTACCCATATCCATTTTTTAGACACCAAGATAGGACCTCGATTGTTTATTCTGGCAAATCTTGTTGGTGAGCTTTAGTGCAATAAGAATATCATCATAGATATGTCGTTATAAATGAATTCTGATGTTCCGAGATAAGGCGACCCAGTATAGGCTTGACTCTATTTATTAAAATCTTGGAAATAACTTTTTACACGCTATTATAAAGAGAGATTGGTCTGAAATCTTCCGGTTTGTCAGGCACTTCGCATTTTGGGATCAGAACTATAAAGGAGATGTTGACCTCATGTAGCATGAACCCTAATTGTAGGAAAGATAGGGTTGCTGATGTAATGGCCCATTCCATAAAGTCCTAACGTTGTTGGTAAACAATTGCCAGTACACTGTCTGGGCCTGATGCTTTGAAGGGCTTAATTTGGAAAAGTGATGTTCTAATTTTTGTAGTTGTGAAAGGTCTAGAGAACCATGTTGACTGATGAGGTAAAAGGGTTTTGGAGAGCTCGTGGATACATGACTCATTAGGATGAACGCTAGATGAAGATTACTAGGGCAGAAAAGTTTGTTAAAATGAGAAAGGAAAATACCAGTAATTGATGCATGGGTGTAATCTGAAAGTCCATTAGTGTTCTCAATGGTAGCAATTCTATTTATGTTCCTTCTATCAGAGTCGCCGTATGGAAGAACTTGGTGTTTTTTTCCCCAAGCTAAGCCAGTTCAACTTAGAATTTTGAATCATGTGTATTTATTCATTCTCTAATAACACGCCTAATTTTTTCCTTGCATTTTGTTCCATTTTTTAGCAGCAAGGATTGGAAATGGCTAATCGTATTTTTAGTCTCTTTGATCTAATCATCAATATTACCAAATTTGGTTTTGTTCCAACTTGTCAAAAGTTTCATCATATATTTGCCCCTAACTCTGACTTTGAAAAGAGATCCCGTCACATCTACTGACTAGGCCTCTGCAGTTACCAGTTTTCCTTGGGGATGATTGAGTCACATGGCTTCAAACTCGGCCAGTTTAGACAATAAATTTGATATGGGGTAATTGTCCAGCACTAAGGGGGGCATGATCTAAGGATTGAATCTCGAAGTTAGTAACTATAGCCTTTGAGAACAGGCCATCCAGTTAGGATTGTCACAGCATCTGTTAAGTCTTTCGTATGGTCAAGAGTGACCATCATGATTATTTGGCTGGTCCCACCCATTTCATATCAGTTAGACCGAGCTGATGGAAAAAATCTATTAAGAGACTATGTTCAGTTATGACATAAAGTTAGGACCACTTTTGCCTGCAGTGGTCAAGACCTTATTGAAATCCCGAGGAGCAATAGTGGTTGTTGGATTTGTAGGATGATAGACGATATTGGATTTGTACGATGATAGAAGATAAGTAGTCCCAGGTTGCCTTCTCTTTAGCAAGGTTAGGTTGTCCATTAATGAATCCAGATACCTAAGGTTTTTCATTACCCTCACAGAATTTTACCAGAATCAAGTGTTTGTCTCTGAAAAGGATATTCCCTTCTACTTCCTTAAACTAACTCAGCCATTGCCCTCCTTTCATGCCAAGCATTCCAGTGGGGTCGACTCCCGTTGCGCTCGTATGACCAAGTTTAAGGGACGTGGTGAGATTAGATTGTACGGTATATTGGTGTCTTGAAAGAAGATACATGTCAGTCTGCGAGCACGGGGCCAACTTGAGTACTGCATGAAGTGTGGTGGCTTCCTAACCCCGTACAATTTCAGCTGAGTTGTTTCATGATGAATGAAGGTGTTTCTTAGGGGAAACTCTCAAAATCCTGACTAGATATAAGTATTCTGCATAAATGGGATGTACTACAAAGGGGTTGTCTCTTTGCCGAATCGCTCTTTTATTGCCAGAGCTTGTGGCAAAACAGATGCAAAGGCTATTGAGAAAGGTTCTATCACCTTTTATGAATTTCTCCTCCATAATGTTTTAACAGTTAAGTATCTCTTTTATTTACATCTAGAACTGTAGTTCGGTCCTTCACAAGTAGTATTCTACATCCGGTAAGTGTTATGAGTTTTAATGGGATCTGAAAGACTGATAATCATAGTCTCCCACATATAGAGGAGTTTTCTTTTTCTTTTTGAGTTCCAACTCTTAAAAAACCCACATCGTCCCTACTTTCCTTAATCTTTTCAATTTTTTCCTACTCAACCATGTTTTTTTACTCAACCATTTAGACGGGAGCAATACAAAAATTTTAAAAGAACACGAGAGAATAAAGCAAGGTAGGGGTTGCGAGGAACCCAAAAAATGAGGAGGAGTTCTAAGTTTTCCAAGCTTATTTTTCTTTCCAATATTGTCATCCTTAGAGCTCTTCGAATCGGTACCATCATGTTTCCCATTGGCCGTGTCTAGACTTGCTTGAGTATTTTCCCCCATATTTTCCCATAAAGTTGTCATCATCCATTTCCTCATCAGGTTCTGATGACTCATCAAATTTGGGGCTGTGAATTTCCTCCCTTCATCTGATTTGTATGACCAACCCATGTGCAAAGGGATAATATGCTCAGGATGAACGTGCCAGCTTCCAAGGAGGTCGGGGTTATATGGGATCAGAGGCATAGGGCTTGTGATGGTTAAAATGAGATCTTTTTATTTGGGCGAATTGTTGGTACCTTAGATCAGGCTAGGTGTTTTGCTCAAATGGATTGTTTGACATAAGTTGCATAATAGGATGCCTAGAGCTTGATATAGATATGGTTAGTGTAGATTAGGGTAGGAGTGCAGATTAGTGGTGTTGGGTTTCTTATAATGACGAGTAGTGGTGGTTATCATCAACTGGATTATTCAGAAGATCCGGTAGATTACTTTCAAGAGGTGACGGTTTGGATGAGGAAGATTGGGCTATGTCAATGGAGGCCGAATCTTGCAGAGAAAGGTCCATTGGGTTGATTGGGTCACTAGTGGTCAAGGCCCCCTAGAGTGTGTCAAGTTGATGTTGGAGAACATGCCATCATTTATGAGTAGCTTAGCCTATCACGATGTCCTGTTGGGCGGCCATAGTAAGCCTAAACTTAGGAAGGCTCATGATGAATTTGGCCAAGTTAATAGGGGGAGGGGGTTGGCTCATTAAATGGGTGCTCACATGGTGAAGGCTGGGTGTAGGATGTAGGCCATTTGGTTTGGGCTCAGAGTCATAAAGCAAGACTAAAAAGGATCCCATGTGATATGTAATACCCCAAACCTTGATATCGTCTAGCCAGTTAATTTAATTTTTAATTACGATTCTCATACGCAACATCTAGCGTCGCTTTGCATGAGCGAAATTGTGTCGGCAATCTTTAGCGACAATTTAGGAACCATAAGTTGTAGTCTAACGATAGTAGCCATAAGTGATATTGATTGAGTTCTTTAGTGATGATTAGCGTAAACAATATTTTTGGAAACCTTTAGCAACAATTTTTGACGTGGGTTACAACATGCAATTTATGATAGTTAAAGGGATAGTTAAAAATTTTAAATTAAAATGCGGACTATTGGGTAATTAAAAGATTACAAAGTCTGATTTTAGTGTCTTAGCAACACTAGTTTTTTTTTCTTTTGGAAAGAAAAAATTAAAGAGAAGGAACATGGGAGGGGAGTTATGAGTGAATAGTGCAATATGGGATTAATATCCATTCGGTTACAGCTAAAAATGATATATGTATATGTATGTGTGTGTGTGTGTGTGTGTGTATAGAGAAAGAATTATGCAGAGAAGGCTGTATGTGTGCTCGTGAGAAAGGAGAGAGTTACACAAGAAGAAAACATACAGAGAGAGAGAGTCGACAAAGAACTCTGGCGAACGTAGCTCAATTATCCGGTAAGCCGTCACCCTTTTCCTTATGTATCTAATTGATAATTTTACTGCTTATGTGTGTGCAGAAAAGAAGTGGGTATGTGTGTGTATCGTGAGATATGTTTGTAGGTTGTGCTATGTGAAGGGGCCATGAGAAGAAGTAGTCGTAAGGGGCTGCGATTCAGTTATGATGTAGTAGTGTGTATTTTGTGAGTAAAAGGTCAAGAGAATGGGGTTTCACGAAGAGCGCAGCCATGGTGGCTAACATGAGTATGTGGTTATACAGTGTACATATGTGTGAACGGGGTGTGCTTGAGGAGAAGGAGGGGTTGCCAAAACAGCCCCATGTATAGCAAGTGTGTGATTGTGGTATTGTGAGATGGAAATGGGGATTGCCATGAGGTTGGATTTGTATGGGTTTGTGTGGGTGTAATAAGGGTGTGTTGTGTGTGCAAGCATGGGAGGAAGATTGTCGTAAGGTTTTGTGCGTGTGTTCTATGTGCGTATGTGTGGTGCAGTGTGTTGTGCGTGTGTTATTATAGTGTGGATATGTGATTTTAATGGATGTATGGGTGTGTGATATTAGTGTGTGTAGTGTGTTAGTGGTGAAGTGTGAGTGGTGTGTTCTATGTGATCAACCAGTGAACAATGAAGGGTATGGAGGAATAAAAAGATGGGTTAAGTGGGGAGATGGGTTTGTGCAGTGGGGGTTGTACATTGTTCTTGCTTAGTTATACCATGTGGCCATGGGATAGGTTATGGTGGTTGTAAATTGCTGAAACTTTAGAGAAAGTTATTTAGGTTAATATTTGAATTACTGGTAAAATTTTAGATTTTCTGGATTTTTTTTTAATTTCTGCAAGTTTAGTTCTAAAAGAAAAAAATTGAGTCTTTGAAATTCATATTAAATTCAATAAACAAATATACTAATGTTTTGTGTAAATTACACACAACACCCCCGAGGTTTGTCCTAAACTAACACGGCTCCGCCTAAGTGTTTTTATTACACTAAGCTACACATTTCTATTTTTTTGTTAACAAAATTAATGAAATAATGGTCATACCCCTGATAAACAAGTCAATTTAACCCCATTATCTCTCTCTCTCTCTCTCTCTTGCGCACACACACACACACATACATACAAACGGGTCGGCAGCACCCTTTGGACTGCCACACCCACTGTTGGCGAAGCCATGGGGCCACCAACCGCATCCACCACGACCCATCACCACGACCCACAACTGTCAACCACCACCTCTCCACGAAGACAATAGACCGCGAATCTAAAATCGGCCAAACCACCAACCGCACAATCACCTACTGCACATCCACGACCACCTGCACATCCATGACCACCCGCACCATCAATTGTTTTCACCTCCCACCACTGAATAGGTGTTGCCGCACTGATTAGAGATCACCAGGGTACTTGGCTGAGGCTCATGATCAACGAGCGCAGAAAAGCAAACTAAGGCTTGGTTTTTTTTTCAGTAATTGCTTGCCTGGAATTTTTAATCAAGGTACATGGTTATGGGTTTGGCTGGATTTCATAAGGGTTGTGGCGATGGGTTCAGAGGTGGTGGCGGCGGCAGGCTTTTTTTGATTATTCGTTGGTTGTTGACGGTCAGTGTGGTGGTCGTTGGTGGATATAATGGTTGATGACAAGTGGTCGCCGTTGGTGAGTCACAATCGATCGCGGGAGGGTGTTGCTAGGGGTAGCATATAGGTTTTGCGATTGGTAGCAGTTGGTGGTCTGGTGTGCCGACGTGGTCGTGGGTAGACCGATTTAGATATGGAAATGGGCCGGCGGTGATGGGTCGTGGCGGGGCAGTGTGGTGGCCGTTAGTGGGCCTATTGGGGTAGTCGGAGGGTGTTGCTGGGTGGTGGGGTTACCGACGAAGCATTTGGTTGTAAGGAAGAAGATGGAGAGGGAATTTTAGGAATATCATAATAATTGAAAGGTGCCCTACTTTTCTTGACGATACCCTGAAGGAAATGGGTGTTATGTAACATAATAACAAACTACAGGGGCGAAGAGTAATAAAAATACTTAGACGGAGCCGTGTGTAGTTTAGGGCAAACCTCAGGAGTACCGTGTGTAATTTATACTAATGTTTTGATAGTGCAAGGAATTTTTAGTTTAAGTTTCATGAATTGTAGAGATGAATTGGTACATTTATCCATATCGCATTTGATTTAGCAAAACAGAATATTGAAAAATGATTGGATGCCTTTAAATTTCGATTTTAGCTTATGTATTTTTTTTATATATTGTAAAGCTACTAGTAAAATGTTGGGACTTTGATTTAAGCTAGAAACATTTATGGCTATTTTTGGGCTTTTCTTGTATTTAAAGAAAATATTTAATTTGAAAATATTTTAAAATACAAAAAATTCATATTTTTACCTGTTATGCTATTTTAAGCCACAAAAATATTTTATTAGGAATTTTGGTATCGTTAATAAGATTTGAGGAGTGTGTGGGATACTTAGATAGGTTTGGTCGTACGAGATATCCGTTTCAATTTGGTTTGTGTTGAAAGTGTTGGAGTGAGCAACGTTTAAGAAATTGGCATTGAATTCATAGTGTTATGAGGCTAGATTTTTTTCTGATAAGTAATTTGACAATTTAAATTAATTTAAAGATTTTGAACGAGGTTGATTGACAGTGCATAGCTTGGATTGAGGTAAGGAATTTCTATACGAAACCTAATTTCTTAAATTCGATCTCATGTAATTTTATTTTGAATTGTTATCAAATTCTTTAAACTCTGTTATGTTTGAAATGAGCATGTATATTTGCCTATAAAACCTTACTTTGAGCCTTAAACGAATTTTGAAACTCTTATCGATGCTCATCATTTTTTTGCCCGTCAAGCATTGAATATTATGTTAATAGCGATTATTGTTCTTCTGTATATTGACACGAGAGTCTGTATGGCTTTGCTAAATTTTACCTATGTGGCTTTGCAATTGCTCATGTTCAATATCATCTGTAATTATTTGCATCGTATCTGAAAGTCATATTGATGTCTGATCAAATGGGATTGAGTTGAATATCTCTCCCACATTGTTATCGTATTAAATCTGTAAATCTTTTGTATCACTCTTTCAAATCTTGAGCGACATTACTAAGCTCTAAAAAACTCACCCTTATTTGGTTCCCTCTTGGTAAAAAATAACTAGTAGACTGTTTGGCATTAGGTTTAGAACCGTGTAAGAGAGTTAGTAATTAATTATCGTATTGGTCATTAGAACCCTGCGTGGGTGAACTTTGCTAGTTTTTAAGTAATATTTAAATTTAGTCTTATAAGTATGATTGTATACTGAGAGTATTTGTTTAGCTGCTCTGATAATAGTTGTTCATTGGGTTGTAAGGATAATATTTTCTTTGTGTAAATGATTGAGTAAGTGGTTAATGGTCCAGATTTTCGGGATGTTACACGATAATTCATGATTGCCCACATTGGAAAGATCGGACGGAGAAGGATCTATAGAGGATTTGGAATAAGATATTGTGGATTCTAGATGTAATTCTTCACAGAGAGTGGATTCTCCCACTTGCTTCATGGGCCTCGCGGCATTATTTGCCCCATTCTTAGATACATGTGGCGATCCCATACTCAATTGCATTTCCATATGTTGGGTCGCGTTAGATTCAGGTATCAGAGTAGTCAACGCATGATCAATCATCCCTGCTAGATTTTCCGTCGATGGTGTATCCGAATCTCCATCCTTCATTTCTCCAGTCAGTGGTGCATTTCCTTCCAGGTCTTCTTCCTTGATTTTTCTTCTGGATTAATTCTTCTTCTTCATCATCATCATCATCGCCAAAAATATTTTGATATATTATGCCCATATCCTCCTTATTTTCACCTTCCCAATTTTCATATTCGCTAGTAAGTCTGTTGGATTGGGTAATTGATTTTCATCCTCATTTGTTTCCATAAACCTAGCGAAATTCTGATTAGCTCTAACATCTTCCATTGTAGCTCTTACTTTGTGCCCCATCTTACAATTGTTAATTTTTAGCTTTGGAAATGGAATTGGATCCAGAAACACCTCCCTAATTACCTGGACACCACCATCTACTTGTTCCCTATTCTCATGATTTTCCTCATAAGCTACTTTAGCAGTTAAATTAGCCTTGGAGTTTTTTCCCTATTTAGACAACGGTGAGTTGAGTGCGGTTTTGAAGAGTTCCTCAGCATCAACATGTTCACAGGGAAGAGGCCTGAAGGGAAAAATTGTTGTACATATGGGTGAGATATAAGCCACCCCCATCTCTGTTAACGGAAATTCTAGACATGCGATTCTAGTCCTAGTTCAGAAAGGCATGTATTGTTTGAAAAAACATTGGATAACCTTCAAGAAAAAAGGTGGGATATAAATTAGGCCCAGGGACATGTGTCGTTCTCTCATCTAGGGATTCCATAACCTTCGTCAAAAAGGAATGGCAACGATAAATTTTATGCCCAATTTTCCCGCATCTAAAGCATGCAGTAAATACACGCTCATCGGTGCATCTAAGAAGTTGGACCCCATATTATCAAGCAGGTGGATGAACACTCCCAACAAAAGTGGCTCATCAACCAAGATTCTGATTTTAATTCTAAAATAGTCAGTGAACTTGATGCATCATTCTGACCAATCTATCTCCAGCATAATTCCAATTGCTATCGCGATCATCTTCGCTAGGTAGTAGTGGTTACAGTCTTTTGGCATGTTACTGAATTGCATCCATATATCCGCTGAGAAAAACCTATTTTGTAGATAATGCATGGATACATTATTTCAGAAGTAAAAGCGCCCCGAAGATGTTCCACGGTCCCTTGGGGGAAAAAAAAGTTGGCATCAGACGTTAAGGAGAAGGTGAAAAGCAATACAGAGGGAATTTTTGTGACAATAACAGGGCCTTCAAGTGACCAAAACTCAATTATGCGCCGTTGGGTATTTTGTTAAGAGAAAATCCTTGTTTTGCAACATCATTCAAGTAGTCAAGCACGATGAAGATGAGGGTGTGCAATTATTTCAGGAATTTTAACCTTGCAACACCAAAAAATAAATATCATATGCCTGCTGTAGATCAATTAATTGATGGAGTTGCTAAGAATAAGATTTATTCTTTTAATTGCCTAATTGTTGTGTATAATACAACCAAACCAATATAGTAAAACAAGATATCCAAAAAATTGTATTTAGATGCCTTAGAAACATTTGTATCTTTGAATGGGTGGTTATGTTGTTTGGGCATAAAAATGGTGGTGCATGTATCAATGTACAGTGAATACTATTTTCTACGAGATCATTGAAAAAATAATGGAAGTGTACAATGACGATGTATTATTTAAGTCACAACCAAAGGAGACTCATTGGTCGATTTATGTCCAATATTTGAGAGGACGGGGAAGAACTCTTTGAAACTTAACCCTTATACATGTGTGATTGATGTAGCTGCTGGAAAATTCTTGGGATTTTTTGTCCACTAGGATGGAATTGAAGAGGGCAAGAACAAAACATTGCAGCCTTACCACCTCGAACAAAGAAGGAACTTCAGCAGTTTTTGGATAAAGTTAATTGTGCTAAGAAAGGATGTCTTTCTTAGAATTATTGAAGTTGAAAAAGCAAGAAGAAATTGACCAAGTACCCAACCGTCTCGGATGAGAACTACTCCTCATTGTTGAATGAACTACAAGGCTTATGGAACTTGGGCCGGTACACTTTCTTTTCAGGTGGGGAAGTTGACATCAAGAAGCCTTTGAGGAGATGAAAAGATATCCTATGAACGTTCCAGTCTTGATGCCACCTATCAAGGACAAGCCTTTGAAACTTTATAAATGTATTGTACATGATTGTATTGAAAGCTTATTAGCCAAAAACAACGTGAACGGCTGTGAGCAAGCCACATACTATGTCAGCAGCATTTTCAGTTGAACAAAGTTACACAGCTACAAAAAGTTATTTTTGGCTCTTTTCTTTAATTATTTTTTCCTCAAAAACTGAGATTATATATCATGCCTACAATTATCAACATCATAAAACAAACAAACTTGATTAACAACATGTTGTCGAGACCGATTATTAATGGGAGGACATGCCAATATTCTTTTGCTTTAATGGAATCTTCTTTCCGTCATATCCCACAGAAAGTTGTCAAAGGTCAAGCAATAGCTGACCTTTTGTTCGATCATCCACCTTTGGAAGTCGGCTCAGATATCAATGAAGCTCTAGACATTCATATCTTCTATGCCATTTCTTTTATCCTTGGAAATTTAAATTTTAAGGGAATTAGCTGATGTTGGAATCGTCCAAGTCTCCCCTGTCAGAAGGAGAACCAAAATAACGGTTCCAATTAAATTTTCCATGTAAAAAAATCAAGCCGAGTATGAGGCTTTGATAATCAGCCTAGAAGTATAGTTGAACAAAAGTCAGAACGTTCATATATTTGGAGATTTCAAACTCGTAATTCATTAGTTGGGGGCCAAGTCCGAGAGCAAATATTGGGGGTTATGCCTTTATCATAGCATTTGCTACAGCTTAGCTGGTGAGATTGGTGACGTCATCCTTCAATATATTCTAAGGGAAGACAAATTACAAAGTTAACCACTTGGCTCAGACAGTTGGCCTAATATTTTTGCCAAAATTTCATGAAGAAATCATTACCATTAAAAAGAAAGAGTTATCTAAATTCATACAGTGTTCGGCCATGAAATCAATGAGCTTGGCATCGAAGACGAGATTATAGGTTTCCAATCACCAAATTCTTGTCAAAGCCAATAGGCCCAACGAACTTCTAAAACTTGAAAAATGGCAGTAAACAATGTGATCTTAGATGACGATCTTTTTAAGAAAAACCCATAAGATAATTTGCATTTAAGGTGTGTTAGGAAGAAAAAGGCTATGATAGTAATGGCAAAAAATCATGAGGATATTTGTGGGGCTCACCTTACAAGATTCAAGATGCAATTGTTGATTAGAAGACCAATGGTGTTCAAGTTTAGGCAATAGACATGATTCGGATATTCATCCTACATCTTCAAAACTCCATAAATTTATTATTTTGGCCATTGATTATTTCACTAAGTCGGTGGAAGTGTAACCTATGAATTTGGTTAGCCAGACTGATTTAATCTAGTTTATTCAAAGAATATATTATCTATAGTTTTGGGATTCCACAACAGTTAATGGCAGACCAGAGGCACAGTTTCTTTGGCGATGGGGTCAAAAAGTTTGTTGCTCAATTTGACTTCAATTGTCATTATTACAAACCTTATTATCCTCAAGGTAATAGACATCAAACAAAGTCATTAAAGGAATCATTAGCAAAATGGCGAGAGAAAACTTGAGGGACTAGCATACATTGCTCTAAGAGGCGTTCTGGGCTTGCAAAAGATAAAAAATGACAAGTACTGGTACATCCCTATTTGCACTAATATATATAGGCATGATGTTGTTTTGTACATGGAAGTCAACATCATTTCTGCAAGGATAAAGTTTTAAAACGGTCTAGAGCTAGCTGACTATGACTAATGTAACAAACATTCCCACCATGGGGCAATTAATGCCTCCCTCAAAAGGGCTAATCATGCAAGGTCTTATAAAGAGAATATCATACTATTCCACATCCTATGTGAGATCTCACAATCTCCCTTACTTTTTACCTTAGCGTCCCCACTGAGGCCCAATACTAACCTTAGTCACA
This sequence comes from Escallonia rubra, assembly GCA_033065855.1. Taxonomy (NCBI): domain Eukaryota; kingdom Viridiplantae; phylum Streptophyta; class Magnoliopsida; order Escalloniales; family Escalloniaceae; genus Escallonia; species Escallonia rubra. The sequence continues at coordinate 54,863 of JAVXUO010000705.1, read as the reverse complement.
CATAGCTCATAATCTTTCTCTCTAACTAATGCGATATATATACTCGACTCACCCTTCATTGCCACAAACATCCTCTTGATGCGAGATATACCCAGATTTGCCTTAATCCCCCCAAACCATCGGTAACCTGACTGGATAGCCCAACCTGAGTTTTTAAGAGTCGGCTCTGATGTCATTTGTAAGGATCTAGTCCACGGCCCACCAAGTGCGTTCCCTCCCTCAAAAGAGCTAGACAATACCTATTTATGAGTTCATGGAGATGTTCTTCTTATCAAAATCTCTTGTTATCTCACTCTATGTTGAACTACATTGTCCCCTTCTTTTTGTCTTAGCTTTCTTGCTATGGCCCAATCTTAACCTGAGTCACACATAGCTCAAAATCTTCATATCTAGCCCAAATGATATATATGCTCATCTCATCCTTCGTTACCCCGTCCATCCTCTTAATGTGAATATACTCAAGCTTGCCTATGTTTCCTTAACTACCAACAACCCAACTGGATAGCCAACCTGAGCTTTCTAGGGTTGAGTATGATACCATTTATAATGATCCAGTCTATGGCCCCACCATAAGACAATTAATGTCCCCTTCAGAAGGGCTAGCCATATAGGTACTTTTGAGATCATAGGCAATATATATAAATGCAATCTCATGTTATTTCACATCCGATATGGAATATTACAGCCTCAAACTGGAATTTGGATGCACCAATAACATATCTGAATATCAAGCTTGCATAATCGGGCTAAAAACGTCTTTGAGCTTGGGATCAAATGTGCGACAATTTATGAGAATTTAGCCCAAATATTCACTAGATACAAGAAATGTAAAAAGTTTGGGATGAACAGTTGCACGCATATCTCGCTCATCTTGAGAAGGTTGTAGATTGGTTCTAAAAACGTTTTGTGGATGCTTTGGCAACGTTGCTTCGATGGTTGAAGTTCCTAAGGATAATGATATGGAACTTTTTTGTCATTCTAGAGTGAGTTAAGCCGACCTATTATTTCATAATAGCTCCGATAATTGCGAATGACGTTGAAGAGCCATAGTACAGATGAGCAAAGGTTGGCCAGGTATGGGATATATCCTACTAGTGCATCTCAAAAAGATTGCTAATACATTATTAAAAGCATACATTTTGGTTATTGTGGACCTTACATATATGGTCGAATGCTTGCAAAGAATATTCTATAATAGGGATACTATCGGAGTAACATAAAGCGAGATTTTATTAGTTATGTTTGAATGTGTATGTTTATGCAAATCTACAACATCTCCCGCCTCGGGAGTTGTAAAACATGACATCTCCCTAGCTATTATCTACTTGGGTAATAGATACTAATAGCCATCGATTATTGTTCTAAGTCTATTGAGACAACTTTATACATAGTTCTTAATATTAAGAAGGTGGCTCAGTTTATCCATATTAACATTTTATGTCGATATAGTGTTCTCCATGAGTCGATTTTAGATAATGGTCTATATTTTGAAGGAGAAATCAATTTCAAATAATGGTCTACGTTACAAAGGAGAAATTACGGTAGTGGTAAAATATTTTGGCATTACCCAACATCAGCCTTTGCCATACTGTCTGCCAATTTATGGGTTGTTGAAGCTGCCAACAAGAATATCGAGGATATCCTAATAAGATGGTGGCTTTCTATCACAGTTAGTCACACAAGCTTCCCTATTGCCTATGGGGCTATAGGACATCTATGAGATCATCAACATGGGCTTTGTCTTATTATCTAAGAATGGCATTGGGGAGGGTCGGATATGGATTCCATAAGATTTGTACCCGCCCCGGTAGCACAAATCTGTGACTCTGCCACATCATCGAGTCAAGGGACGGGAATACCATCTCTGATCTAATGGACAACACAAAAAACCTGCCCCCGCCCCGATCCGACTGGAAGCGACGGAGATTTTCTATCTCATCATTGCAAATTGAAGACTTAGAGTCCTTCGATAGACTCAGATCTTCTCCTGAGTTTCTACTAGGACTCCCTAGATTCTTAGTTTCAGAACAATCTCCTATGTCAAAAGGTTGCAAAATTTGATTTTCCTCGTTAGAGAGTACCTCCCTCCCCCATTTCTACGATAACCCTAAGTGCATTGAAAACCACACATAAATGAACATAGAATAAAAAATTCAATAAGATCAACTGATGATTAGATATCAAAATCTTTAAGAATTAATAAGCTGGCCTCAAACGGAAGTGATATACATGAAAAGTAAATAATGGCATCAAAATCCAAGCCCACAATGACAAAATTACTAGATAGTAATCAATTGAAAACCAAACACACGAAACACCACACACACATACGCACAAATAGAAACATACACAAGTGGGTGCTCCAGACTTGTCAGAAGGTTCTGAGATAGATCTAGAAACTTTAAAGAATGTCTCCACATGGACCATACCTAGTTAGGAAACTGGTCATGAATGTTGTTGTTGGATTAGTCTAATTAGATAGATAGATTTTCACTGCCTTTTAAGTAATGTGGAAAGCTGTGTATCTTGCAAGAGAATGTGGTACTGTGGAAGAAAGGGTGAGAAGAGAGAAAGAGAGAAAGAGAAAAAAAATGTGTTAGGGTTTTGTCCACACCTTTTATATAATTAGAGATGAACGGTTGAGATTGTACATGATTATATGTATGGTTAGGATCAAAACTATCATATAATATGCGCCAGGGGGTACGAGTCGGATACTGGATCGGGTTAGACTAATACCAAATCTGACCCGCACCCATTGCGGGTTTAAATTTTATTACCATACCCGTCCCATGACCCGATCAAGGTCAAAAAAAATCCTATAGGATCAGATCGAAGGGGATATGTGGCGGGTGCAGATCAAATTACTATCCCTATTATTCTCTTGTGTACAAAATAGAAACAGTCCTTCTCGTAAAGTTAGAAGTGCCATCTCTCTGAGTTCTACTAGAAGATCAGGTCGCAAAGAAAGATTGGGTCCAGAACTGATATGAAGAATTAACTTTGGCATATGAGCAACAATTGAAGGCCTTCTACCACACGTAGGGTTATCAACATAGAATCATTAGATCATTTAATAAGCACGTGAGGGAGCGACCATTATGAGAATGAGATTCAATGTTGAAAGACAGCAAGGGTTAGGTATGGAAGCCTCGTAGTACATTTGAGCCAAATTGTTTGACCCCATATATGATCAAACAGATTATACACGAAGGAGCTGTTCATTGGGTTGATTTAGATGGCATTGAACTTTCACAGTTGGTTAATTTAGATCAATAGAAAAGTATTTATGTTCGATTTATGAATTAAAATTAACTACGGATAATCTGATCCTCCTTAGGAACATTTCATAATAATTACTAGTTTTATAATAAGTTAAATAGAAGTACGTAAGCAGCCTGTAAAGATACCTTGGTTAAGGTCAAATTATAAATAAAAAGTCTCTTTATTTCATTTTAACTTGATTACGTTCTAAGGTACAGAACATAACCTGTTAGCTTGAAACCATGCAAAGGGCGGCTTAAGCAAAAGTTAGGGTTCAAAAGAAAGAACTTTTATGTCTCGACAATCAAGGATAAGCTTTATTTATGAATACATTATAAGGTTTTTCTTCTTCTTGTGGTTAGGGGAATATCTCTATGGTCCAAAAGAACAGTGGATCCAAACTTCCTTTTATTGTTTCCCTCAAAGTTCAATCGTTCAGTTACATGATTCTCTCTTTCGATCATCCTTTTCTAAGGCTAGTTTTTTTTTTCTTCATCTTAGCCTTTCCTTTCACTTGTTGGTTAGCCTTTTTGGGATCTTTGGTCTCTTTGTTTCATCATTGGTCAAACATCCTTTACGGTAAGCATTTATCCCTTCAGCTAGGGGCCTTATGTTGCTGTCAATTTTTTTTCTTTTCTTGTTCCAGTCAAAAGCCCCAAAGATATAAGCATCTATACCATCTTATGGATCAATCCCAGCCTTGATTTTGGCAGTAGTCTTTTAACCCTTTTTCTCAGCATTGGACGTGGTCTATGGTGCAATCAGTTGGCCAGATAAGTCTTCCTGAAGCCAATACTTATTTGAGGTGAGTCGAGTACTCTCATAAGACAACACAATTTCATGGATTGGAGGCCATAGCCAACTGATGTATATGTCATATAATAAAGGCGTATCAGGAGCCAAACCACTATAGTCAACACTAAACGATACATATATGGATGAGTTTCCTACCTTAGGATATTGTCATGATCATAGTAAGAGTGAGCACACATAAAAAAAGTTGCTATATGACACCAGGATGATCTGCTCAAACCCGAATGGTAAGAGTGAACTCACATCAAAGAAGTTGCTATACAACATCAGGTTGATCAGCTCGAATCCGAATTGGCGAAGAATCCGAGAGGTGATATAGAAAGATGAGAATTGCAGTCTGATAAGGCAGACACAATGATAACCTGGAGTTCTCAAGATTGGTCCATGAGTCCTTCACCTATTGTAATACAATGAGTGTTCTTTGGTACAGAAGAATTGGCTCCAGGCGTCAGCTGTGGAATGACCTTCAATTAAATCGTAGAGATCACATTTTTAAAAACTAAGGATGCTATCTTACTTCATAGGCTCTAGCAACCAAATATTAAAGACCAAGGGGGAACCTTTAAATTCTCTGATTAGATCTTGCACCTCAGCCATATTATCTTTTGATTTATCTTAGAAGTTTGCATTTACATTCCTTGTCATAAATCCTACAATTATATATATATATATATATATATATATATATATATATATATATATATATTACAAATACGCATATGCATTTAGGTCATGATAAACATATGATAGAAGTGTATCTGAGCAATTGAAGGTGATGGATTGTACCTCACTTCAGTTTAAGTGGAAACCACTTACATACATACAGTTTTTTTTTTGAAAAACAAAAATACAAAAAAAAGAAAAGAAAGAGCCGATATCACATCCTAAGCAAGCCTAACAAACAAACTTTAGCATGTGCTTGAAACCATTGTGATTTTTCATTTTCACAAAAATTAGACATGTGTCTGGTTATGAGTTTTTGTATTTTTCTTCTCTTTTTTACTGTTTTCTTTTCTAAAGTCTTTTGCTTCAACCTTTCCATATTCTTCTTCAATGGAATACCTCCTGACCACCGCCACTATCATCAAACTCATTACACTAGCACCACCACTGCGATCTTTAAACTCATAACACCATCACCATCAGATTCCCAACCCCATGAAGTAATCTACCATCAAATTCCCCGACCGCGACAACGACATGGCCCTACCGTCAAGTCCTACATATTTGATGATGGCTGTCGGCGGCAGGTGCAGTGGGCCCGGGAATTTGATGGCCAATGGGTCGTTTTATATCGTTTTGCCTGTTTTTTTCTCTTTCTCTCCTTTTAAAACGCTCCTCTCTCTCTCTCTCTTTCTTTCTTTCTTTCTCTCTCTCTCTCTCTCTCTCTCTCATTATCAGGTCTTCCCACACCACATGATGGCCCCATCACCAGCCACCGTCGCCGACCAACCACCGCACTGGCGATCCACCACCCCCATCATCACAAACAACCGCCACTACGTAGACCCACCACTGCCATTTGTTTCTTTCCCGTGGCATCAGATTAAAGACTTTCTCCTACATAAGAAGGAGAAGGGTTCCGTACTCATAGAAATTCATCAGGTTTCCTCATCAATTTGTTAATCTCCGCTTGTTACAGGAGGTGGAGGTTGGAGACAGAGAGTGGTGGCCGAAGGTGGAAGCCAAATGTCAAACAGAAAATACAGAATAAAACAAAAAGAGACTTTGATTTATAGAATAACCATTAAACAATGTAGATATAAATATATAGATATATATATAATGGGGGTGGCGATGGTGGCGAGCAAATTAATTGATGGTCTTGGCTTAGGGCTGTGGGTGGTGACGACGGGGTTAGATATGATTGGTTTTTTTTAAATGGTGGTAATAGTGTTAGTGATAAATGTTAGTAGTGGACGATATATGGTGGTGATGGTGCATTATCTGGTGGTTGCCATGGTGGCAATGGTAGTGGTAGTATGTCTCATGGTTAGGAGGTGGGCTTGGATAGTTGCAGAGATGGAATTGGAAATGATGAAATAAGGTTGGATATTGTTGAAATTTGGGTTCTTATTGCTTGCAATGAAGCTTGAATGTTTGGTCTCAAAAGAAAAAAAAATCAAATCTGAAAACTAAAAAATGGGGTACTGTTTGACAAAGTTTTTGTTGTGAGTATGTTATTCAACTTTCAAAGCTAAAAAAAATAAAATAGATGTTTTGCGGACTAGTCAATTTTTTTTTTCCTTTTTTTGGGGGGTTGTCTTTGAAAACTTTAATTTGAAATTTTAGGTTTTTCTTTTTTGATTTTTGATTTGAGATCTTCATTGGAAATAATTTACAGCCCCATTTTCACAAAAAAGTACTACTCATTGCATAATTTCCCCTGCCACCAGTTATTACCAAGTCTCAACCACCACCACCAGACAACCTGTTGTCACCATCTTCGCCATCACGGTCACTTGCCAAAAAGTCCACCATCACCACCATATCCACAATTGCCATCATCCTCCACCATTATCAACAACCCACTTCCACCACCGTGTCGGCAACATGAAGATGTTCTTTTGGAATGTCTAGAGGAACAAATCAGTTTATTTCATTCCGCGATCTCAAGAATCTTTAAGATTCCATTGGATATTTTGGCTGAAGTTGACGATGGTGGTTCTTAGGAGGTGGCCGAGAGGTGTTCTATCTCCGAAGAAAAAGGACACTTGAGATTGAAGGAAAAATGAGAGAACAAAATAATAAAGAAGAAAAATGTAAAGTAAAATGCCCCTTCAAACACACATGTTTTTGAGAAAAGTAAAAATTAAAAGAGGGCTTATTTTTTATATTTCTTAGATTCTGCAAATAAAAAATCACAAGGGTTTCGAACATACGCTACAAATTGGACTTTTGAGCACTAGTTAAAAAAATGAATAAAAAAGAAAAACTTAATTGAGCGTATATTTTTTTTGCGATTTTAAAAACTAAACAAAACACTGAAAAAAAAAATTAAAATAAAATTCTGTCAAACGGCACACGGGCTGGAATTGTGAAAGGGCATAGGGGCTGGAATTCACGAGATCGGAACAAAGTGGGCTTATTTGCTTTCATTAGCCCATTTGGCGCACACACGTATGCGCGCTCACGTGAGCTCTTAAAATTGCTCCGCTTCCGGCAGTTGCAGTGGAACACTCTAGGGTTTTCGCTTCCAAACTCTTCTTGTGCGCCCAAATCCCTTTTTCCATCCCGAGAAACAGACGATTCACAAGCCCTAGACGTTGTAGATCCACAGCTTAGCGAAGGATTGAATCTCTAGGGTTTATACAACAGCATCTCCTGCAGTCATGCACGCACCAGTCCTCGTTCTCAGTAAGTATTTCTCTCACCCCATCTACATTTTTATTATTTGCTCGCTCAAATCCCGTCTATTTTCCATATCAATAGCTGAACCATGAAGGTTACAAGACTCCACCTTTACTTGAGATTTATGCAGGGGTTTGATCTTTCTTTATAGAGTATTTTAGTGATGGTAATTCCTTTTGATTTGCATTCATTTGATCTCTCTTCCATACATATTCCAGTCTATGGACCTCGGTTTATTTTTCTTATTTATGAGCGATGTAGTGTTTACTTTAGACAATTAGAACTGGAAGTGGTGATAGATTTTCTCTTGTTCTGCTGCATGTCGATGTAAAGCTGGCATGCCATGTAATTAAACATGTGTATGGCCAATGTTTGGTCTTTGATGTATCTTCCCGTCGACCAATACCTCCTAGTTACTTGTTTGTTGAAACGATTTCGTCTGTAATCCCTTATACAAAAGTTTTAGAATCATAAATTCACACCGTCAATGCTATAAGGGGCTTGCTGTTACTATCAATCTTTTTCTGGTCTTCTGTCTTCTGTCTGTACGATTGTCTGATTTTACTTCAACAGGTTTTTGGAGTTTTGTTGTGTGTGAGGTTAACCATTGGAGCAATTGGTAGCTACAAGCCAATTACATATTGACAAGTCCTAAACTTTAAACGAGCGAATCTATATGCAACAAACCTATTGAGTAAAAATAAACTCAAGTAAAAAAACTAAAATAAGTTTATCTTTCATTTGTGTTAAAAACAACGTGAACAAGGTGCAAGTACACTTAACTGGAATGACGAGGGAAGCTGGATGTTCTATCTACATTTTCTCTGCCGGCTTATTTTGTCAAGAAGAGAAACCTCATGTTGGTGCATCTGTTGACGTACTAACAAAAATGTTGTTCTTGGATGATTATAGGTGTCTCTGACTTTTTAGTGTATATCCCATGTAATATCTGAAATTGGATGTCTCATTTTGTTTAATCAATTTAGGTGATTTAATGATGTTACTAAAATACATGTTGTGTCCAATTTTGCTTACTGGCACGATGCGAATTGAAATGTGCAGAGGATACCTTGTCTCGCGAATCCGGAACTAAAGTGCACCATGCAAATATCCAAGCTTCCAAGGTGATATTGTGCTTAAGTCGGTTTTCACGTGCTTTTAAATTTCTTTCAATCGACTGTCTTCTGTTCTCATTAAGTAAAAATTTGGTATAAATTTGCTTAAACAGTTCTTGCAAATCCTTGTATTCCCTCCTGCTGCTTGGGAAAGTGGGCGATGCCTTCTGAGGGTTTTGAGTTTGTGGCATTCTGCGAACAAGCTTAATAGAGTAGTGTAGTAGCATGCTAATATGTGGTGCACCTCATTAAGGGCCATTTTGACATTTTACTGCGATCATTAGTAACGCATGGAGTGCCACTACGAATTTGATGCCTCTGTGTGGGGATTTATCGCTGATATTTCTCCTTACAGCTTTGTTGATCCGAAGTCCGAACACGTGGAAGGCATCATTATGTATTTGCATTTGTTATGTTTAAAGCTTCATAACAACTGGCCTTTTTCTCACTTCCATAATTTGCGACGAGATTGAATTATAGGGATTCAGAAATGATCTCGCTATATTTCTAATATGCCCATAGCAATGCGTAATTCAAGCTCTTGGGTCATCTTAGGGATTAGACTGATCAAAGACAAGTTTTGCATTTCTTCTGAATTGTTCTTGCATTTCATTACCTGTTCAGAACTTAGGTTTTTCCACTCTGTCTGGTAGAGTTCGGTGACAAAATTACTATTAACTTTTTTATCATTGATAACGTCCTAGTTGGCTACTTTGTGCTCTTTGAACTATATTAAGTTTCTTCAGAGTTTATGCCTCCACATTGAGATACATCCTCTACTTTTTTATCTTCTTGCAGGCCGTGGCCGATATAATTCGCACTACCTTGGGTCCAAGATCTATGTTAAAGATGCTACTTGATGCTTCGGGAGGTACGTATCTTTAGTTTGTATGATGGGATTAAAATTTTGATTGGTTTTCAAGCATTTTCCTTTGTAGATAGATTTGGAATGTGCTATGACAACAATGCTTAAAATACGGTGTCACACTAATGGGAAAAAAGAAAGTGTGATATGTAGAATGATAATGTAGAATATTCACTTCTTGGTTCCTCTGACACGGAAAAGCAAGACGTAGAATATACGTTTCCACTTTTTTTCGCATTCCCAAAGTAATGAAGACGTACAAACATTGTCTAGGATGATAAACATTGGTCTGAGATCTTTTATGTGCATGATGGAATGCTAGTGTATCCGATGACTGCTTGTATCTGATCATAAATAGGATTTATCATGACAAGAGTAAAGTATGCATTGTTAGTGTTTGTCCCTAGTAAAAGGAAGTGCAAGCTGTCAAGCATGTTGTTACTGCCTGCTGCCTTATGAATGTGTCAGATCTTTGTGTCACTAGTTGCTTGGATGTGCATATACCATATGCTTATGTTTTGTAAGTACATGTATAGTACCCATCTTTCTATGTGAAACATATCTCTTGTTCTGTTCCTTAATCCTGACATGCTTCTATTCTCTCAAGTATTGTTGCGCCTCTGGATTTTCAGGAATTGTGGTCACCAATGATGGGAATGCCATTCTACGCGAGTTGGATGTTGCTCACCCAGCTGCTAAAGTATGATTTGCATATTGTTCAAACTGATGTTGTTATTATACACTTAACATCCTGTATATATATTAGAATAATCCGTTGACCCTTACTACATATGGAATTACTGTTGGGATAATTCGACTCGACGCGTTAACTAACCTGCTCTCTTCTATCACTAAAGCTTGAAAAAGTTTCACTAAAGATTGCCATTTCTAATTTGGAGTGGGAATATTACTTTTTTGAAGTTTCATCTTTTATTTTCCAATAATCTTTTTTGCCTTTTGGTAATTAAATTGCTGTCTTTTCTTTCTGCATTCTTAATTTTTGCCCCTCTGCATTTGATGGCAGTCTATGATTGAATTAAGCCGTACACAAGATGAAGAAGTGGGCGATGGAACGACTTCAGTCATAGTTCTTGGTATGCCCTCATCCAGAACTTGTTATTTAGCTGAATAATGAGGAAAAGAAGGGTCCATTCTGCATGTGGCAGCAAATTAAGTTCTCCCACTTTGACCTTTTCTTGGAGAACTTAAGATTATTTTGATGAAGATACTTATCTACTATGAAGCACCAGTTTGGCAGTTTGAGGGAAGCACCAGCACCAGGCACGTCGGGTGCGGCATGGGTGCGCACTGGGGGTGTGTCCAAATATATATATATATGTTCCATTTATTTTTTGGATCTTGGGTGTGGCTGGGACGCACCCAGGCTTTTTCTAGTAGAGAGTAGAAGAAGAATAAGACAGAGAAGGAGGAGAGAAGGAGGAGAACAAGAAAGAGAAGGAGGAGGAGGAGGAGGAGGAGAAGAGAAGAAACAACCTCCGCCGGAGAAACGAGGGTCTTTCGACAGGAGAGGCGAGAGTCTTCCGGCGATAGGTGAGCAGCGAGGGTCTTCCAGCAAGAGGCGACCGGCGAGGGTTTTCATTCGAGAGATAACTGGCGGTGTCCGGCAGCAGCGGCGACGGGGCCTCTCCTTGCAGAGCTTTGTCGATGTTGTCTGTTTTGGGCGACGGCTGTGTTATAACTTATAAGCTAGGGTTTCTTTGAAAGTTTCTGTTAACTTATAAGCTAGGGTTTCTATGAAAGTTTCTGTTTATTATGTTTAACTCCCAACTTTAATGACTTTTGAAATAGCCCCACTGTTTTTAAAAAATAATAGAACTTCTACAAACTGTCATATTTGGCTATGCTCTTTCAATATTTCTAAAGTGGCCCACCAAATTAACAAAATACCTTATTGTTTGTCTAAAATAGCATTATTTTTGTTACATACAAATAACATCTATTTATAAATTTTTGCCGTATCCCCACCGCACCCATATCCTATTTTTCGAAAAAATGACGCATCCGCGTACCCACACCCGCACCAAAATCCTTGCTGCTTAGCTTATTTATTTCTCTACAAGAGAAGAATGAAGAAATGAAATGCAGACTGATTTATGAGTATCCACTTCTTAATACTGTTTTCCTGTGAGAAGTTAGGGGGGAAACATTTATTATCGCTCCTTTTGTGTTCCGGTTGCTTAAAAATGCTGAAAATAAGTTTGTTCCAATTATGTGGACATAAATTGTGTACTTCGCTAAAAGTTAGGGCCAATTGTTTACCTGAGAGACCTATTACTTTAGCAATGTTGTATTTTAACTAGTTTGTGGGGAAGTTGGATGGTTTAACCTAAAGTACATGTGTATATCAGTATATGTATATTGGAGAGCTTGGTGATCCCAGCTTTTCCTTCTCTTCGTCGGTCTTAACTGCTGTTTTTCCCCTACTTACATATGTTTGTCTATCTATATGTATGCGCGCGCGTGCTTACATGTGTGCCAGTATGTGTATATGTTTATAAGAGGCTGGTCAGCACAGGCTTAGCTTCTATCCCCTTTACTTGTGTAGCACCCCACTCCGATCTGATATATTGGAGTCCAGAATTAGCCTCTAATTACGCTGCCGAGTCACTGAACAGCACCTGCATTGCCCCAGTATGGTTAGAGGGGGAGTTTCCGGGCTATGTGTGACAAAGATAAGTTTAAGTTGGAATAGGAAGGATAGAGGAGGAGAGATTGTAATATCCCGTCCCATATCGTGATAAGTCGCTCTAAAAGACCCTGCCAGGGAACTAAGACTTTTGAGTGAGGCATCAAATTGTTATCTCTTCACCCACCGGCCCACTCAAATTTTTTAATCCACTGAAATGTTCTTCTCTGTTCCTTTTAAATAATGAATGAACTTCCGCCCTAAGGCTACATATTTGATTGTCAAAAATCACCTAGAAGTATGTGTTGTCGCTCAAAGATAGAGTATTGCATTCGTATTGATATTGGTAAAATTTTCTTCCACGCGTTCTATATAGATGTACATCTACTATTCCCCATTATTTAACTGACGTGAAGTGAAAAATTGTTTAAGCTGGTGAGATGCTTCATGTTGCTGAAGCCTTCATTGACAAGAGCTATCATCCTACTGTCATTTGCCGAGGTACTATGTCAGTGTTCTAAAAACTGATTTTTATTTTTTCGGTGCGTGGAATGTGTTGAGTTAAAGGTTTGCTTTTGCAGCGTACATCAAAGCTCTTGAGGATGCTCTTGTGGTGCTCGAGAAGATTTCTATGCCCATTGATGTGAATGATCGTAAGATTCAGTTTCATTTGGTTCTCTTTTTGTTGGAACTTCCATCCTTACAAAATTTAGATTGTTAGCTATCAGTACCTGTTAGAGATCATGAGATTATATTTTGAGTTCTATATTTCTATTTCACCTGTTTTTTTCATTCAGAAGACCATCTATGATGACCATAATCTGCGAGATGGTTTAGATGCAAAATTGTTTAGAATTTTGTGGGCAGTCCAACAGGACATGAATTTCTTTTGGTAATCCCAAAGAGGAATGTTTGCTCTTTCGCAGATGTGTAACTAACATAATGACTATGTGCTATGAATTTTGGGTTCTTAGTTTTGTTGATTTCTTTTGGATATAATGCCAAACTTCATTTGGCAGGTACCAAGATGTTGGGGTTGGTGAAGAGCTGCATAGGCACAAAATTTACCGGTCAATTTGGGGATCTAATTGCTGTAAGTATTTGAGGTAACTTAAAGGAAGAGAACAATACTTTATCCCTCACTAAATGTATAGAAGGGAAACTCTCTCTCGGTTGTGTAATTATATTTAGGAGGAGATGAATACTTTATCCCTCACTCAATGTGTAGATGGGAAACTCCTGCTCGGTTTTGTAATTGTATTTACGACTGTCATGGTATAATCACTTTCATCAAATTCAAAGAAAGTATGTTCTGTTGTTGAAGCACCATTCTGCATTCTGTTTTCTTTTCGAACTTAGCTCATATTTGCATTAGTCGTTTCCTTGTCTCTTACCTTCTGCATATTGTAATTGCAGTCTCTTTACAAAATTAGAGCTTACTGTTTTTTTCCATCTCTATTAGGACCTAGCGCTTGATGCAACCACGACAGTCGGTGTTGATCTTGGTCAAGGACTGCGTGAAGTGGATATCAAGAAGTACATTAAGGTTGAGAAACTCCCTGGAGGGCAGTTGGAAGATTCTAAGGTTCTCAAAGGTGTTATGTTTAACAAAGATGTTGTCGTTCCCGGCAAGATGAGAAGAAAAATTATCAACCCCAGAATTATCTTACTCGACTGTCCTCTTGAGTATAAGAAAGGGGAGAATCAGACAAATGCAGAGTTGGTTAGAGAAGAAGACTGGGGGGTTCTTCTCAAAATGGAGGAAGAATATATTGAGAGTCTGTGCATGCAAATACTGAAATTCAAACCCGACTTGGTTATTACAGAAAAAGGGCTTAGTGATCTGGCATGCCATTACTTGAGTAAAGCTGGAGTCACTGCAATCAGGAGATTGAGGAAGACAGACAACAATAGAATTGCAAAGGCATGTGGAGCGGTCATTGTGAATAGACCAGATGAACTTCAAGAATCAGATGTGGGAACTGGGGCGGGGCTGTTTGAGGTCAAGAAAATTGGAGATGAGTTCTTTGCATTCATTGTTGATTGTGCTGACCCTAAAGCATGCACTGTTCTTTTAAGAGGTGCTAGTAAGGATCTTCTGAATGAAGTAGAAAGGAACTTGCAGGTAATATGCTAATTCAGTTTGCTATGGAGTTCCTTGTTATTGAGAAATGTGGGGTCTAAAGCATATTTGTTCACAGGATGCCATGTCTGTGGCAAGAAACATCTTAAAGAACCCAAAACTTGTTCCTGGTGGTGGTGCTACTGAGTTAACTGTATCAGCCACATTGAAGCAGAAGAGTTCATCCATAGAAGGCATTGAAAAGGTACTTCTCCGTGGAAGAGTCTAACTTCACGTCCTTATGTACTTATCCGCTCCTCGATTGTTGCTAAATCGTGCTTTAGCTACAATCTTTACCCTTCTGGCAACCGAAGGATTAAGCAGTTCTTTTTTATTTCATTAGCAGCTTGCCTTCATGAAGGCAACTGCTTGAAGATATTAGGCATTTGCCTGATGTCTAATTGTTTTTCTGGTTGTGCAACAGTGGCCTTATGAAGCTGCTGCAGTAGCATTTGAGGCTATACCACGAACCTTGGCTCAGAACTGTGGGGTTAATGTTATAAGGACTATGACTGCCCTGCAGGGAAAGGTAAGACACATATTCATTTATCCTTCATTTGTAGTTTCCTAACGTGGTAGCAGCATTTGTTATAGCCTATTGGTCTAGAGGATAACTGAAATATGCTTTGTTGTAGTGGACAATGGCGTGACCACAAGTGCAACCTTTAGATTTCATAGGTTAAATGTTTGCATGATATCCTTTGTGATGTGTCATGGTCTTAATGTTGCTACAGCATGCAAATGGTGAAAATGCTTGGGTTGGAATTGATGGTAATACGGGCGAAACTGCAGATATGAAAGAGCTACAGGTCTACTCTCTGCGACTATATTTCTTGCCATTTTTTATCTTTCTAGAAACTGAATGACTATATACCAAGGAGTTTGCATAATACGTGTATATTTGCAGATCTGGGATGCTTACAACGTGAAGGCACAGACTTTTAAGACGGCCATTGAGGCTGCTTGTATGCTTCTTAGGATTGATGATATAGTGAGTGGAATAAAGAAGAAGCAGGCTCCTGGGGCTGGCCCATCAAAACCTACCATCGAGCAAGAAGGGGATGCTGACAATGAGCAGATCATTCCTGAATGAAATAACCACTAAACTTACTGGGTGTGCGGAGGTGTGTTAATAGCACTAGACTTGTTTTGGCTTTCGAGCTCTCCTGAGTGAGGTGTAGAATGTCTGAAATTTTGGTTGACATTATGGTTGTGGTTGCCTCCTTTAGTTCTTCGGTAGAGAACTAAACACTGATCCTTCGTATTGCTTTTGCTCTTTTCCCAGTTGAGAAAAAGTTCGGAGTTGTTGTAAGGCAAAGTTGGTTTAGGTTCCAAAAAATTATTTTCTTGTTATGATCGGGTTGTCTCCTTTGGTTTTTCTTCCGTAGATTATGGATTTCATGTCGAAGTTCTTGTTCTGGTTGGAGTGCTTAAAACCAGAGCACTCCCATCACGTTAGCTGGTAAATTCCATCTGCAACCCGTCGTATGTCCTATCTTATATCCGTTTTACAAGAGAAACAACCATTTTTTCCTCTTAGCTTTCTCCGTATCCATTTTTACAAGCGGAACATCATTTTTTCCTCTTCATCTTCCTTTGTTTGATTTGAAGAAAAAAATGAGTTTGCCTGTCGTGGTCGTCTTGAATTCTCTACATTTGTACGGTTTTTTTGCCTAGAGGTTCATTAGTACTACGAAAGATGTATTATCATTGTAAAAAGTTTGCGCTATTAGTAAACGCTACTGAAAGTTCTTTCGAGATCACTTCAGGTGTTTGATTGATTCTAGTGGGTCTTACCTGTTTCCAAAAACTTAAAAAGGTGATTGACAAAACCTTAGCCAATAGAATTAAATCCATTCTTAACCTACTAGTTTTTGAAGGACAAAATGCCTTTGTTCAAGGACGACATATCAGCGATAACCTATTCATTGCTCAAGAATTTACCAATAAGATTTGCAAACATTGCAAAGGCCGTCCCATCTTGGGTAATCAAAATGGATATGAGTAACGTATATGAATGTGTTAGCTAGAGCCCTTTTACAAACAATGAATTTTTTCAGACATCTCATCAATTTCATATGGACGTGTGTCTCCACAGTCTCTTATCAAATTCTAGTGAATGGATCACCATTTGCAGTATTCAAACCAAAGTGTGGTCTATGCCAGGGAGATCCGATATCTCCTTACCTGATCATACTCTGTGCGGAAGCTCTATCCTCAGCTCTCAGTCTAGCAATGACCCAAGGTTTGATTAAAGGCATAAAGGCTAGAATTCGAAGTCCTCCAATCAACCATCTCTTCTTTGTTGATGATACTTTGATTTTCACTGAGATTGATAACACCTCTTGCACAACAATCAAACGGATTTTAGACATATTGTGCAGCCTCTGGTCAAACAATCAATTAGAGGAAATCGTCAATTACATTGAGCCCCTCTTCAACACTGGCAATCTATCAGTTTGTTTCCCTCTTATTAGGATTCAAAATAGCAGACACTTTTGGCAAATATCTGGGCGGCACTTTGGATATTGTCACTCACAGAAAAAGAGTTTTTCCATATGCTTGTTGGAGAAATTTGACAAAAATGCCCCGGATGGAAAATCCTATATCTCAATAAAGCTGGACGCGCAACTCTTATACGGGCTACTCTTTCTACTCTACTCATCTATCATATGCAGGAATATCTATTCCCTAAGTACGTGTGTAAACATATAAACTCTATCTTTTTCAAATTCTGGTGGTCAGGAGATGAGTACAGGAATAACACTCACTGGATTAACTCACATTCTATTTGTGCTTCAAAAGACATGGGCGGCCTTGGATTCAAAGACGCGCATCGGTTTAATCTGGCTTTGTTGGCCAAAACAAGCTGGAAAATTATGACTGATCACGATTGCCTCCTATCCAAAGTTATGATGGGCAAATATTATGTGCGACAATCCTTCGAAGTAAGTCCTAGCACTGGTAACTACTTTTGGGGCTGGCAAAGCATCTTGGCTAGGATGAAAGTCTTATCTTTTGGTCTCAGATGGCAAGTCGGGACATGATACAAAATCTCTATCTGGCATGATGACTGGATTCGAGAAATGGATGGAAACCTGGACCGGTTCTATAATCCCACTACCAATCGGACTAACCATCCCACCGTTGTCAGTGACCTTATTAGCCAACATTCTTAGAATGCCCAGCTAGTTCGGGAATTATTTCCATCTAACATTGCCACCAAAATTCTTACTATACATATCTCAATGCACTCACTCGCAGACCAAAAATTATGGAGAGCTACCCGGTCTGGGGTTTTCGCGGAAAATTCTGCTTATAAAATCTTATATAAAAAAATACATGCAAATAGGGTTGTCTGTGGTAGCCACACTGCTACCACCACCATAGGTGCACTACTGTGGAATACCCTCTGGTGTCTCCCCATACCTCCCAAAGTAACTTTTCTAATTCTATGGAACCGATTACTAACCCGATCAAATCTTTATAAATTTAAGATACTTGACTCACCTTTCTGCCCGATGTGTAACCTACAACCGGGGACTATCGATCATCTATTTATACACTGCCCTTTTGTTCGATCTATTTGGTTTGGAGAACCACTCGGCCTCAAAATTGACCATTTTCGGTCATCATTTAAACTTTGGCTTATCGCTTGACTTACTCATACATCCGCTGCAAGGAAACACCTCTATCAAAATACCTTTATAGAATCCACCATCTGGTCCATCTGGATTAGTCGAAACCAACAAATCTTCCGCTCTGTGAACTTTATGCCTAGTAACATAGTGCATCAAATTCTCCATCTTGGGAGTATGATAATCATCTCCAACAACACTGTTTGGAAAGCAAGTCCCCTTGACATGTGTCTCAAGGAAGCTACAACGTACCTAATTATAATCTTAGCGCAACCTCAACGTTGCTCTTATGATCTACGTCGTACTCTAAATATTTTCTTCACCATCTCATACAATAAGAAACATCTTAGGACCGGCATTGGCATAACCTCTCTAAACACTTCAAATAACAGATGTGGTTCTGCAGCATTATCTACTTTAGCATCTGATTCTTATACAGCAGTAGCAAAAAGGCCTTCTACTTACAAAAAAATGTGCCCTCATGAAAGAAATATTACATGTTAACTTATTCACTGACTCCTCCTTTTTACTCTCTCAAATGTCAGATACTGAAGACATCATAGACTCGGTGGTGGCAATTATCTATGAATTTTGGTTCATATCTACTGATTTTCATTACTATAGTATGTATAGGGCGAGAAAATCACAGTTGAAGGAGGCTAAATAGCTCGCATCTTTTGCATGTCAAGCCAGAATCAAGATATACCAGGATTGGGTTGATGATGTTTTGCAACCATGCGAGCCGTGCCCTCCACACCCCACACCCCTTTTGTGATGTTAATTTTGCTGTTATGTTGTTCCTATGGGTGGCTTTTAAACTTATCTTTCGTTTGATTATGTATATATTTGTAATGTCATGGGCCCATGGCATGTCATGATACTCAACTCTTTATATACAACGCTCACACGAGCTTTTATCTATGCTATTCTCGACTTTATAATAAAAAAAAAAGGTTTGATTTCAAAAATAAAAAGAAAAAACTTGCTTTAAGCCGCTCTTCCCCGCCCCCCCTTTTCCTCGCCAAAAGAAGAAAACAAAACAAAACAAAACAAAACAAAATAGACAAAGTGATCGGAATTAGAAAACACACCTTTGTGGTTTATAGTTTACTATACTTTTGGAGAATCGAGTTTTTGACCAACAAAAGTGTAAGATTACACTTGCTTTTTTTAACAAGATGACGTTTAATGGCCTTTTTTCAGATGATTTTCCAATAAAAATGAATTTGCTTTGGTCTTATTAAAAGATAACTGTGAAAGATAATGATACATGAATTATAAGATTATTAATTTTTTTTTTTGCTTTTTGCACTTTCTTTCAAAGTGATTAATTTCGTCCCACATAATTTGATCAATTTTTTTTTTGCTCACAGATTAAGGATTTAAGTGATATATTGTGTGTTTCGCATTCTACTCTTTAGAGAGCGGAAAGAAGAAAGTGGAATATGGAGTGTTAAATATAGAGAGAAATGAATAAAATAATGTAAGAAAGTGGGTCAGGATAGAGAAAATGAGCTAATGGAGATTTAAATATGGAGAGAAAATGGAATAAAAAAAGTGTAAAAGGGTGAATATGTAAAAGTACCTACATAATCTTTCTTAATTTGGAAATGAGTAATTTGTGTGGGATGACCCAAAAAAGGAAGTTGATCAAATTATGTGGGATGGAGGGAATAAAAATTAATTGCTACTCAGTTTAAGTTTTAATGTTTTATCACTGATTTCTTTTTTAAGAAATATTTTAGGGAATATAGTAGTAATAATAAAGAGTGAAGAAATAGTCATAAAATAAGTTTTGGGTATTTATATAAATTCAGATACATACAAAAATTAATGAGAACTGTGAATTTATCAACAAAATTTAAAACTCCATTGACTTTTTTCTGTCACTGGCAATCTCTGTCTGCGTAAATTTTGTGTGTGTGTGAAGTAAAGAAAAAAAAAGAAGCATAATAAGAAGAAGAAGAATAAGAAGAAGAAGAGAGAGAGAGAGAGAGAGAGAGAGAATGTCAAAAGGACGACCCACGTAACCACATGGACAAACTTTATGTCTTTTTTTTTTCATAATGACAGTTCTACCCTTCTAACTTTCTAACGGCACATTTGTCGTCCGTCAATCGATGTACTGATTTGATACGCTATTTCAAAATTGGGTACTTCTTTGGCACACCTTCAAACTTGGGTACTAAAGTTGTATTGAAGGTAAACTTAAGGGTACAGTTTTGGGATTAGGCCTCATGAAAATACCATGGTCATCACAAAGTTTTTTTAAAAGTTTTAATCAAATTCACTACCTCTATCACTTCTTTATCTGATGAGTTCTAGGTTAATTTCTCTTTCTATGAGACATTTAAGCCCGACAAATGTGCTAAAAGTTTCATACACGTGTTGTGAATGATCACCCAAGCGAATCTTGGCCAATCATCAACAATCACAAATGCATAATGCTTGTCCTTGAGACTAACATACCTCTCAATCAAAAATCCACAAATTGCTTACTAAGTATGCATGCATCACATGCCTTATCCTTTTCAAACTTAAGCATTGGAACAACTCCTACCGATTATTTGCTATAGTAAGCTTCTTGATTTGCTCCCAGTAAGCTCATACCAATTATTTTCATTAGACAAAGATCATTGGTGACATTTGAAAGCTCTCCATAATTAATCATTCTAAATGTTACTGTCCCTACATGTGACGATGACACTATCATGATGCAAGGCATGCTTCATGATGCAGTGCTTATTACCAAAAGACACTTTATGACAGGCTTCTACATGTTGACTTTGACCGGTCAAATTATATTTTGATACCATTAATTAAAAGACTGCTACTAATAAAATTATATAATAAGCTTCATTATTGCAACTGTTGTTCTTTGCCTCTAAACACACCTACTTGAAGAGATTGAATAACTTTTAGTACTCACACCATCTTGGTTCATGGTGGTATAAGGGTGGATGAGCTAGAATAGGGGACGACCAATATAAGCTGTTTTAAAACCATTTCTTCACGTGTCTTTTGGAAAGGTCTTGGAATACCATTTTTCTTGCTTTATCTTGGCCTTACAATTCTTGGATGAATACCCATTTTTCTTAAAACACTTGGGAGTAACAAAGGGACTAGTAATGGAGTTGATTTGGAAGATGATTTTAGCAAATTCTTTTGTTTTGAGTTTTCAAAGTAGCGTATATCACCATTTTCAAGTTGCTATCTTCTCCTTCCAAGCATCACATCCAAGTTATCTCTACCATCACTAAATAAATGCTATATAGCTTTCCTTCCTCGTCTTAAGCATGACAAGTTATGAAACTTTTGTCATTGCTTCCTCTCAACTATTCATTCATCGTTTCAATGGTGTCCGACTGTGATTCTTTGTGCCTTTTGAGTTCCTCACTCAAGACTTTACTTTGTCCTTTTAAAGGTTAACTTGAGAACTCATAGGAAGTTCCTTCTAACTCATCTAGCATAAGCTCACAATTTAAGGTAGTAGAACTAGCAAATCATAGTCTAAGTTAGTGGAACTAAAAGATCCCACTTCTTCCTTATTTTTATGAAACACATTTGTGCTTGTTCCAATACTTAATCTTGTTAACCTTAAGATTGACCTTCCTCTCTGGTTTAATACCATATGATAAATGCTCTTCATTGTGTCCTCTTCTCCATGTTGGAGATGACTCCCTCTCGTAATTCCAATTAGAGCTACTTGTCTCTCTCTTGTTTAATGAGCAATCCTTGGCATGATGACCATGTTTGTGATACTTGAATTAGCACTCATTGTAGTCAGTCTTATCACTCTCTCTTAGAATCCTCCAAGTAATGCCTTTGCTCACATGTCACGAGTAAACCCCCCTAAATCCGCAATACTTAAGACATTCAAGTCTTTGGCCTCCTCGATTGGCCTGACTCAAGCTTCCTGCTTCCATAATAGTGAGTTTAGGACATTCCTTACTTGCTTCAAAGTTGGATAAATCATTCAAAGCAACTTAAGCCTATTTGTGAGGTTGATGAATCTTGTGTACATAACCCTTATACACCAGAGCGATCAAGCTTAAAGGTGCTACAAAATGAACCTCTCACTGATTGTATTTACTCATGCCAATCTAAGTATCTTTATGAAGAAAAAAGCGAGTTATAGATGTAAATAGAGTATTTGCAATTAAAATTCTAGTTTAATCTTAACAAATGAAGCTCTGATTGCAGAGAGAAAATGCAGATGAAGAGTGCTCAATCCAACATAGGAAGATGAAAAAAATAATACTTCTTGAAAAGTTAAATGATCAGAATTGTTATTCAGAGGGGGAGAGCAAAGTATGTAAAAGATGCAAAAGTTTTGAATTCATAGAATCTCCACAATAGCAATTGATGGAGGATGGGTTGTTGGCGATAAGAAGATTTCCATAGAAACTTTGGGCAGCAAGATCTAATGCAGCTGATTGGATCTCGGTTGCAGCAGATATCTCCTTTTGATCTTCAGTTCGAGCCAAAATTTTGAAATGGTAACCGCTCTCGGCTCTAAATTTGAAGCAAATATGCCTATGCCATCTTTTGATATCAATCCTATGAGATGTGTGAGAAAATTCGGGTTTGGTTACCTAAGAAATTACAATTGAAAGACATTATCTAGTCTTCATCCCATCCTTACCCAATATTAATGCTAAATGTTTTCGGTAAGCTCCTATTGACTTCTAATTTATATCCAACAATTGTGCACCTACACGATTCTCTTTAGAATATGTGTAATCATCTTAAAGTCTAATTCATCGTGTTGTTTTAACCAAAACACCTATTAGGGTCAATATTGATTGCTTGAATGTAGCTTTGATTGTCCTTACAACCATATATAATCTTAAATCTCGAAGTAGAACTCATCGACTCTATAGTCGAAAATTCTCAAATATCCACCTAAAATCATGTTGAGTTCTTAAAAATGGGCTGTGAAGGAAGGTATTTAAGTGTAGGTGGGGGATAAGGGTGTGCAATACCTATTGAGCCGATTTGAGTAGTTTAAATCGAGGGAACCCGCATGGCTCCACACTAAATCAAAAGTTTTTGATTCAGATTTTCAGATTGAGTCTGTTTCAGTTCGATACAGGAACCCAATTTGTAAATCACTTAAAAAACCGGACCTTACCAAACCTTTATATAAGTATATTGGTGATATTTCAAGCACTTGCCCTAATAGAGAAGTATTTCTACTTAAGAAGAGTACGGATTTTATACAAAATATATTTCAAGAGCTAATCACTACCATTTTCAAGCTAACAACTTTGCCAACTAACGGTACATGCTTGATAGCTCTATTATAATAATCCATGTGCAATTTGCTTCTCCACGCCCAAAAGTCCACTCATGGGAAGCACTGCAAATTGCAAAAGCCTAAAGAACCTTAATGCTCCAATTGGATCAAGGAATTGGACTTGAAATTGGGATTGAGTTTGGATTTGGAATTAGATCCTAAGAATTGTAATTCTGCTGTTTGTAGAATCTTTTTGGATCTGAAATCTGAATTCTTATGCAAATCCATGAATTAATTTTCTTACTATATTACCTCATTTCCAATTCTTATGTTTGTAGCCAGAAACTATAATTCCAAGAAGAACCACTACTAGGCCTACTGTCACCACTTTTTGCCACTGTCCCACTGCCGTCGATAGCCCTCATAGCCAGACCACCATTGGTGGCAGCCGCCTCTAACGCCGTATTTGCAAATTCAACTGAGTAAAATAAGCTTGTGATACTAATTGCCAAATTTTGTGGCGTGTCCAAAAAATAATTTTGAATTCTTTTCCCAATCCAATGCTTTGAAAATTAGAACCAAAAGGCAATTTTGTTTGTCAATTCCAATTCCACAATCTAATGTGCTTTTGAGGCTATTTGCCTTGAAACGCTCAGGGATACACGATGTGTGGCTTGGCCTTGTGTGAGAGATGTGCGTGGTTGTGAGGAACTCGTGCGTGCCAAGTCCTGACAGGACCACGTGTGAAGCACAATACCCCAGATAATTTAAACGGTCTGGCGTTTTGGAGAAAGTGCCTAATCTGACTCACTGAGGACTAAGGAATATTCTTATAGCTCTTTTTTTAGGACTCTTCAGTTTTATTTTAAGTTATTACCTCTATTACCTAATCTACTCCTACTTCTTATCAGGAAAATAATAAAGAATACAATGAATAAATATAGTTTACCTTGATAGTGAGTGCAATTGAGCAATAGAGTGAAAATGATAACACTTTCAACGCACAAAGTACTTGATACATGCCAGAGTTACACTGAGATATATAGAGGTATAAACAGAGACCCAGAAGATTTAAATTCTAAATGCCAAGAAGTTGAGAAAAAGATTCAAAAATCGGTTCAGCCCTTTGTGTGAGCCCAAGCCGCTCGACTAGTCCTTCTATACAGCACTTGCACAAGTCGATGTCTGTTGTTCTGTTCAGCTAGAAATTTCTCAACCTTTTAAGCGTCAAAAATTGTCACAAAGAAGGCAGAGAAAGATATGGGAAGCGCAGAGCTGCAGCCCAGATTCTAACGAACTTCAACCATGAGCTTTGGGCTTACTGTCCCTGCAGCCTTGTCAAAACCTACGATTCGGTTTTCTTTATTTCATTCTATACCATTTACATGCCCATTCTGCTTGTTCTATGTGACTTTCTAGGGTTCCAGTGCTCGATGCTATGCTATTATCTGTTCAAATTTCCTGTTGCATTAATGTGGAGCTTGGCTAAAAGAAATTGTCTTTTTGGTGGTGTTTTGGGAAGACTGTTTTCGGGGTGATGGTATTCAACTATAGTTTCGAGATTCAATGAACAACAACAAACGAATTGATTGAATAGAGATTTGGGGTTTTAGTTTTTTATGGTTTAGATATTGCTTTATTATGTTATGAAACAATAAATCGAAGACAATAAAATGTTGAGATGATGCCACAATGCAAAAATCAAATACTAGGATTTTTGAGGTTCTTTTGGCGCCTCCACCACGGCCTTGCGCCTTGCACCTGGGCGTGCACATTTTTTAAGGAGCTGCATCTAGCCCTAAGCGACACGCATGTGGCCTAGGCGTGCCTTTGATAACATTGGCACCACCCCTAATTTTACCGGATAACTGAGACCCCACACTTCCACTCTGAAGACATTAAATGTGTATGCATTTCCTTAGTTTACTGTGTCTTATTTTATGTCTAAATGTTCTCTACGCATATATTAATAAAGCTACTGTCTTCTCTTGTTCCTTTGAAAACACAAAAACCATGATTAGACTTGGATTTTAAGGGGTTATAAATGGTAATCGGTATTGGAGTTGTTACTATGTGATATGGGTAAAAATATACACATGTGGGAGAACAACACGTGTCATGCCAAGGAAAGGGGGTTCGTGCCTATGTGGAGGTGCCACAAAGGATGCAGTCCGAATCAGCTTCCAAGTAGGCAAAGTAGGAGACAACATGGATGGAGTAAAGGCTGAGAGCAAGGCTCCCTAGGCAGGACGCGAGGGCTGGCAGCGCCGCACAGGCAGGGCGACGACGAACAGGGCCGGCAGTCAACAGTCCAAGTCAAGGTCCAAGTCAGGGATGCAGCGTCAAGGGTCCGATGTCAGAAGTTCGAATGTGTTTCTCTCACTAGAATTTAAGAGAGAATATGTTTTTAGAGAGAGAAAGTGAAAATGTCAAATGAGAGAGAAGTCCTTGAATGAGCTCCAAAGTCCACTATTTATAGGCAAAAATGTGAATGTGTCATTAGCTGACATGTGTTGTCCCCTGGGAGTGACACGTCACCAGGGGGTCCAAAGTATCGATTCTCCGTTGGATTGCCGGTCTCCGAGTTCGTGCTGCCCTGCCCTTGCAGCATCTCTCTGCCTGTCTGAGGAGACTGACCACACCGCCTAGCACGATCAGAGTAGCCCGTTGCCCTAGCCACCAGTCCAAGCCCTTACTGAATCCCCCAAGATGCGTCAAGAGACACGCAGAGATCCTGACATCGGTGAAGGTTGCCTCTGTAGCCAACTGCCAGGCAGACTAGGAGCAATGCCCTCCAAGGACCTGCTCCCGTCCCGGAGTGACCTGGGGGTCATTGCCTTGGTGGTGTCGACGATCAATGGTAACATAAGTGGACATGATGGCAGCTCAGTGCTTAGAGTCCGCTGCGAGGGGTCCTCGTGTCAGAGCCCCCCCGTGATTGTGACGGCGATGGCTTTAAGGTTGTGAGCCCATCCCATGGCAGCGATGACTATAAGGTTGTGAGTCCATCCTACTACGAGGGCCGGAGCCCCCCGTGATTGTGACGGTGATGGCTTTAAGGTTGTGAGCTCATCCCATGGTGGTGATGACTATAAGCTTGTGAGTCCATCCCGCTGTGAGGGTCGGAGCCCCCCGTGATTGTGATGGCGATGGCGATGGCTTTAAGGTTATGAGCCCACCCCAGAAGCAAGTAACATGATTGTGGCGCATGGGCGCGACGACTATCATCGTGAGACAATACCTGGTGCTGGGGCACGTATCATGAGAATGGCACACGAGAGCGGCGACGAGTGTCGCGGGACGATACCTAGATGATAATGCACGGTCGCGAGTGACGGTTGTCGCGACGACGAGCGTCATGCGACCACTAGTAGTGAGTGAGCACTGTAGAGTGTGTTGAGTGAGATGCCAGAGGGGTCAGTAAACTCCCCCCAAAGACAAGGGTGGCCGACCCCTCCTTAAAGAGGGTGGCCGACCCCCCCTTAAAGAGGGTGGCCGACCCCCTTCTTAGGGGGGTGGCCGACCCCCTAGAGGGATTTACACTTGGAACTTGATTGCCTGTCTGAACGTTCGAAGGACGAAGCACTTTGACCGGCTGATGGCGTTGAACAATTGACTGGCGAACGGGTGATGTGTCCTGCAACATGGGTCCCTTAGCGGGCCCTGGGGTGCGGTTCAGATAGGTTGGGAACAACGTGTCGCCACCAGAGAGTTCCAAAACTGTCCCATGACTCTTGGAGAGGTGGGAAGTGGCATTTACTCACTCTCTCATTCTCTCATTATGGGTAATAATCACCCATCAGTTTTGTTAACTCCTCATAAAAGTTAGTAACTTCCCATTAAGGGGACGTAACCGACCCTTTAATACATTTCTATAAAATGGAAGTGAAGAGGAGGAAGAAGGTGAGTTCTTCCTATTTATAATATTCTCAATACTTCTAAGTGTTGGAGGCCAATGTTTTCTGCTAGGCCGTCTGCTAGACAATCTGCCGGACAATGAAAATGCCTGAAATTTTTTAAAGTGTTGGAGGCCAATGTTTCTGTTAGGCCGTCCGCTAGACTATCTGGTGGACGGTGAAAATGGCCGAAATTATTCTAAGTGTTGAACCCCAGTGTTTCTGCTAGGCCGTCCGCTAGACCATCTGGCAGACGGTGAAAATGGCCAAAACAAATTTAACTGTTGGAGGCTCATGTTTCTGCTATGCTGTCCGCTAGACTATTTGGTAGACGGTGAAAATGCCTGAAATATTTCTAAGTGTTGAGTATATGGGAAGACGGTAGCAATTGCCTTCTTCAATGCCAAATCTTGATCGGTGATGATAACTTTAGGTGCTTTGTTGTTCATGGCTTCCAGTAATGTCTTAAACAACCATACAAAAGAACTTTTGCTCTCATCCCTTAACAATGCGAACCCAAATAGGATGAAGTGATAATGATGATTAACGTCTATGAAAGGAGCAAAAAGCATCGAGTACTTGTTGGTACAGTAAACTCACAATATTCCCAAAATGTTGATATATATATATATATATATATATATTGCCAGCGATATCTACCCGTCCATCCATAGTGGATGGACGAACCAGATCTAATTTTTTTAAAAAAAATCTATCGTCTGCTGCATAATGTAGCAGACGATAATTTTGACCAAAATGCCTCGAAGTTATTTAATAAGTCGGAGAGATTCACAGGAAAATATAGAGATATTATTGTAAATTTCACCGTCCGTTACATTATCTGCGGACGACGAAGTTTCCTTAAAAAATATATATCTGACCCATCCATCCGCAATGGATAGAAGGCCAAATCGCGCTGGCAACTTAAGTTGCCAGCGCCAGAAACGGATCATATATATATATATATATATATATATATATATATATATATATATATATATATAATTTGCTTGTAAATAGCCACATTATCATGTACATTGTTGACTTTAAATACATTTAATTTGTTTGATAGTAACCCACGGCAAAAAATGTACTCTATATTTTGACAAATAATTTATTCTAAAAACTTGAGAAAAGGAAAAGAAAGGAAATTACTTAATCATCTGGAAGATCTTCAACGCTCGAACTGTTGCTCTTCCCATCATCAATTGGTTTGTCTTGCTCCCGGTATTTTGCATCAAGACAATTCTTCTAAAATCTACATAACTCGAGTGACTTGGGATTAAGACGAATCCTCCTGCCATCCAACACCTCCCCGCTTGCTGAAAATACCGACTCTGAAGCAACCGTGGAGGCTTGCACCGGTAGTACATCTCAGGCCGGGATAAAGTTTTGCATTTTGTTTCCAAAAGTTAACAAATTAAAATTCATCTGCTCATCCATTGGTAATAAAGAAAAATGACCAGTATTTGTAATTAAACCAATTTCATTAAAAGAGGAAAACGAAGACGAACCTGTAGAATTAGAAATACGCTCTACCGTTGTTTGTTTTCCAGCTAGATGTTCAAGGCCCTTAAGATATGACCCATAATATATTTCACCGCTCAATGATGTAGCTCGCCCGCGCAAGTCAGTGAAATTTTGATATAAGTTATAAAGATTTTTAAATGACTTACTTACTTTCTTTGTAAGCTTGGTTGTGGCGGTTGCCGTGTAGCACATTTGTTTAGATATTTCCACTACTGAGATATCTGCGTCATGCAACTTTAACCTTGGATCCAAACAAGTGGTGTAGCAAAAACAAGAGGCAATTCCGTCCAATATTTATTAAATTTAATGTCTAGCTGTTCTATTATAGCCTGAAAAGAGCCTATATATCTCCATCTCGCTAAAATGTTAGCAATTTTTAGAATATCTACTATAGCGATAGGGCACGTGAGATAGTACGTACCAAAAAATAAAACGATAGAAGTGTAAAATACCTCCAAAAATTTAATTAGATGTGCAGTCATCTCCCATTCATCGTGACTTGGCAAGCCTTGTGGGAACATGGTTAGTAGACAATGAATATACACTTCTTTGTATACCATAACATATAAAAGCATTTGATATGTGGAGTTCTACCTATACACGACATCTGTAAGTGGTCAACTATATTAAATACACAAAGTTTTAAATTTATGTATTCTCGGACCCGAACAAATAATATATTCCAGACTTAATCTTAAAACTGTACCCTCAAGTTTACCTCTAGTACAGCTTTAGTACCCAAGTTTGAAGGTGCGCCAAAGAAGTACCCAACTTTGAAAAAGCGTATCAAATCAGTACCTTGGCTGACGGACGACGAATGACATTAAAAAGTCCGAGGGGTAGGACTGTCAATAACATAAAAATAGATCTAAAAAACGGCTGGTTTTCAAAGAGGTACCTAATTATGAAAAAGCGTACCAAATCAGTACCTCAAAGTACCTAACTTCGATTTTTTTGTCTTCCTTAGTTTAATAAAAGACACATGGCACTATCTTAACCGTTTGAATTTTTTATCTTCCTTAATTAATCATTAAAAAAACATTCAATTTTTTTTATCCTCCTTAATTAATCATTAAAACACTCTCTCTCTTTCTCCCCCCCTCCCCCTCCATATAAGCCACCGTCTCCCTGTAGACTTGGAGCCATCGCCGTAATCATTTGTCATCCTCATCGTCCACGCAGCGACCCACCGCCATCACCACCGGTCTTGCCACTGCACCACTTACATCAGTGACTCATCACCGCCGATCTGGCCATTGCCACCTCCCACACCAGTGAACACACCACCGATCTAGCGACCACCATTACTTACCGACCTGTTTATCACCATTGTCTCTGACCGGCGTCATCCAGATCAATCTCAAATCACCGCCAATGGTCACATCCACGAACCAAGACTAGCCGGCGCCGATGCACCCAACGCCACCACAATCTGATATCATCACCACTGTAACTACTACGCAGCGGCATCATCACCGCCGGTTGACTGAGCACCAATTTTTGAAAACTGGGGTACTCGTGATAACACGACATTTCTGCACAATCTTCTCCTTTTGAGTGACAGTTCTATAAAATATATAGCTTGGTTGTAGAGAGAGTTTGAATGGTACTGGTTGAGTTGATTTGGGGATTTGAGAGAACCTTAATAATGGAGTGAATGTGGGGGAGAACAGGCACCTACTAATTTCATTCCAAGGTTTGTGTATTTTTCTTCAAGCCTCTTACTGTGTGCGGTGGTGTTGGTAGTGTGCAGTGGTCGACAGTGTCGGGTTTGAGGCGGCGATGTTGGGTTTGTGATGGCCAGACGGGTGTTAGGTTTGTGATGGAAATGGTGACACGTAGTGGTCGACGGCGGTGTTAGGCGACAACAGTGATGGTGGTAGTGTTTAAGTGGTTTTGGTGGGTGATGGTGGTAATAGGGATGACGGGTAACAGGTATAAATTGGTCACAGAGAGAGAGAGAGAGAGAGAGAGAGAGAGAGAGAGAGAGAGAGAGAGAGAGAGAGAGAGAGAGAGAGAGAGAGAGAGAGAGTGTTTTTGTTATGATTAAATTAAGGAAGACAAAAAGTGGTTTTTGTAATGATTAAATTAAGTATGGGTACGGGTAAGGGTAGTTTGGTTGCGTTTTAGTTGGAGGTTTATGACTTGATTAAGGGTGACCTGATTCTGGCTCTAACATTGGATCTGAGCCTTAGTTGGGGGTGCTTTGTTCTGCCCTTAAATTTTTGCTTGTGTCTTGATTGGGGGTGCCTAGATCTGGCCTAAACATTTTTGTCTATTCGTTGGGGATGCCTTATTTCTGGGTCCAGCATTAAAGTTTTTTCTCCTCATTCGAGCTTGCTGCAATCTCATGCTTTAAGGGGTGATGAGTTAAGCTTGGATGTGACTTTAGTTCCAAGAGGTACGTGGCGGAGGTAGTCTTTCTTTTTTGGTTCTTTGAGAAAGGTTTTTGTCTATTGGTTAGCAAGTGTTCATGTTTTCTCTCGCTAATACTTCCTTAATGAGCATTGTCAAGTACGCTCGACACCTCAGCTAGTCACATGGTCTTATGAGCGTAGCATATCTCATGGTCTTGTGAGTGTAGCATATCTCATGGTCTTGTGAGTGTAGCATATCTCATGGTCTGAAGTTGCTTTCTAACAAGCTCGATAGTGGTGTGGTCTTAATTATGAGTTTAGTTCTTGCATAGCAAGGGTGCTTGTTGTCTTTCCCGAGCGGAAGTGATGGAAAGAGTGTAGAAGATGTTTAGCTTTGGTAAATTCCGGGGCTTTCAATAAGTTTTCTCCTCTCAGCATTAGAATATTAACATAGGTTTTATCGAATGGATAGTAGTAAAGTTGTGAGCAAGTGAGGAGGATAGTGTGATCAGGCGATGGAGGTCTGTCTTAGTTGGGTTAAAGAAGGAAAAAGAAAAACAACAAAAGAAGAGAGAAGGAAAAAAAAAAAAAGGAACGAAAAGGAACCTGAGAAGCTCAGGTTGTCGCATCTCATAAGTGAGTGCATTGTTGTCTCAGCGAAGTTGAGAAAATTGTAAAAGAAAAGTTATATTATGTCTATCAGAATAACTTTTTGTAGATCCACCAGGTATGCCCATGATATTACTGCCAGGTTTAAAATTTTGGATCTATCAGGGTGAGTTATAATCTAGTGTTACTTTCTCGTCAGATAGATTCGATCAAGTAGCTGGGACGGCTTTAAATCTTCGAAAGAAAATTTTACAGGGGTTCTGGAAAGTAGTTTTTAAATTCTTTTGGTGCGAGATATGATTTATTCAAGACAATAAAGCTTACCGATCAATATTTGAGCTCTACTATTAATATTTGTGCTTCATTTTAGTTGTTAAAGCTCTCCGAAGTGTCGCTATATCATCACTTTTGCGGCACTTGAGAAGCTCAAATGCTAAAATTGGAGCTCAAATTAATATCACTTTCTGATTATGAAATTTAGCTAAAATATCACTCAAGAGTCGTCATTAGTTATTTATGATGTGCCATTGAGATATCCATATCTCAATGCTAAAATAGAAGCCAAAACCGTTAAAACTTCATACAGATTATATGCAGTGCACACACAAATAGAGAGGTGGTGAGAGTGAGTGGGAATTTTAGTGTAGATTCGATCCAATAGTTGCCAAGTCGGGCGGTACACCTTCCACTCCTTTACCTAAAGGAGATGGTGCGTCGAATCCAACACCAGAGAAAAGTTATAGAGAAAGGCATAGCGCACGTGACTTAAATGCACTTCAGGTTAACCTATTTGGAAGTGTTGAATGTTGATTGTTGAACATTTCTTGATGTACTATGGCAGAGGTCTCAAGGGTGGTCGAAAGTGTATATCCAGGATGGGTTAGCAATAAATGATAATGGCAATGGAGGTTTAATCATCGACTCGCCATGTCCAGGAGGCAGAGGAGGTAAACTGGGGCTAGGGTTAGGGTTATGATTAGGATTTATGGTTTAAGAATTAGGGATTAAGGTTTAGAGTTAAGGTATATGGATTAGTGTTTAGGGCTTGGGGTTTAGGGTTTAGGATTTAAATTCCTGAGTTTACGGCTTAGGGTTACACTCGATCATTATTTTAATTATTGTTTTTTTAACATTTAATTAATCATAATATTCAGGCATTATTACTGCCACTGCTATCAGTATTTTTTAAGCTTTAATAATCAATCATTGTTTTTCTCAATCTCTTTGTCCATCAATTTAATCTCATATAAAACATCAAAGTAACAAACTAACAGCGATTTTATATATTACCGACAACCAAAATAAATTTAACAATTTCAGTACAATGCATTATCATTTAAAAATTCTAACATGTTATGATTTCTAACTATCAAAATATGAAAAATACATAATGAATCTAAAGACGTTATTATTATTTAGAAAAATACATGTAGAGAATAAAAAAAAAAAAACGGGCTCAGGATGCGGTGGTGCACTAGCCGGTGCGGCTTCGGTAGATGTGGGGGTAGTGGAAGGGTGGCGGGCATCGAGGTAGCTGTGGGGTACTAGCCGGTGCTACGCCGAAGACGGAGACAACAGAGGTTGGGGGGGGGGGGGGGAAGAAGGGGGAAGGGCGGCGTGGTGGTGGTCGAAAAAATCCAAAACTGTCGCTAGCGAGAAAGGACGGGGGCAGGGATGGAGCAGTGGCCGGAATTGATATTGGACGGTGGAGGATGTGGTGGCTGGAGAAGAAAATACCGACAGCCGACAGGAAGAGAGAGAAAAGAGGGAAGCGGCATGGAGAGAGAGAAAATTGGGGGGGGGGGGGGGGGGTTAGGGTTTTGAATTAAAGGACTTTTAGATCTTGGTCATCGCTAAAAGTTCAACACTAAAGGTGTGTTTGATAACGCCATTCATCACTTAAAACTGAAAATTTTCAGTGATTTCAAATTAAGTGCGTTTGATAACGCATTTTTTTACCATTTAAAATAATAAGTGATAGGTTTATTGAAAACCAATATTTTAAGTCACCCACAGTGACTTATCACTAATCATTGAACACGGTCAATGATTTGGGATTAAAACATTGTGCCAATAAAGGACAGATTTGCCCCAGCTGCTTCCTCTTCTTCTCGATCGTCTTCACCTGCTCGCTGTCGTGCCGCTCTGCCGCTTCTTCTTCTTCTTCTTCTTCCTTGCTAATTCACTGCCTCTTATTCTCTTTTCACGGTACTACATGTGCATGATTTCTTGGTGTTCATTACATGGGTGTCGCTTGATCTGTGAACGTAATTAAAGCTTTTTTTTTTTCCCAATTTTGTATTTTCTGATATTGGATCGATTTTCCTGCCTCTTGATATTGGATCGATTTTCTGATATTGTTTGGGCCGGTCTCATGTGTCCTTCTTATTCTGATTTGCATGCATCTTCATGTGATTTGTATGCATCTTGAAGTTAAATGCCTCACAGAAGGGCCCTGATGCCTATATAACTTTTCCTGTCAGAACTGTCAAATAATTTGATGCCCCAATTCTGCTATTGCATTTTCCTTCTATCTATGAGTGCACTGCATCACACAAAAGACCAGCGTAAGTAATTTCGTTACAGGTAGCAGTGGAGAGGTATAAATAACTGGGTGAAAGGTGGAAACTGTAAAATACAACACCAGTTCTTAGTGATTCTGTACTTTTTGAACGAAATAGTGAAAAGGGGGTGGAAGAAAATTTATGGATTTTGTTTTAGGTTCTCCCAATGTTTTAGTTGAAAAGAATATTAGACACAATACTTGGGAAATCACATGTTTGTGGATTCTTGATTATGGAGTACTGTGAGATGATATATTTGTAAGTTCTTGATTAGTAGAATTACGCGATGTAGTCAACAAAAATTTGTCATATACTCTATTTGTTAAGACTTTGTGGCTTGGCAGGTGTACATCGGGTTTACTATTTGGAGTTTCCGGTGATTATACATGGGGTGTACATAAAGGCTAGGTGTTACCTAGTGGTGATGTTAATTGGAGATTTCGAAAGTTTATTGATCCAAGTATGTGTGGAGTTCCGTAGGAATGCAATGGGATGAATACTGTTGGGTAGTCCCATGTTGGAATCATGGTGTTAGATTGTGTATTTTTTAAATTGGTTACCCTTTACATTTCTGGCAATGAATCTAATAGGCCAAGTGATAAACAAAGATCTATGGTCTGATTCAAATGTCTCCAGTCACCCTCATGCTCAGTTGTCCTTATTGGCTCTTCAATGTCTTCACCCATCCTGAAGTTATATGCAAACACTACCAGGGTAGTTGCCTCTCCAACAACCATGATGCTAGATGCTCAGGTTGGTCCTTTAATGTAATAAACCCACTAAAAATCTTAACAGAGACCTAGTTGACCTACGAACTAGAGTTGTAATCTCTGCCTATGGTAAATGATGATAACATATATAGTAGCTTTGCCATTCTCTGCTCACCAAGAGCCACTGGCACTTATTAGCTTTGCCATTTCACTCGATACAACTACCAAGTGAAAATTTTCACTCGGTAGTTATGCTTGTATGCTGCAACCAATTGTGTAATTAGTTAAGTGGCACTCTGAAATATCTGTTGTAGTGGACTTTAATATGGGTGTTAACAGAAACTATGCGGGAACCTGCTAACCATTTTCCATTTCCGCCCCCAGGTATTGAAATATGGTGCCTTATATAGTATTGAGATTCATTTGAAAACAAGTACTAAATTGTTGAAATAAATAAATTTATTTCAGATAAGTACTATTTATGTGACGCTGCATATACACATACTCGGAGATTTATGGCACCTTATCGCAATGTGCATTATTGGTTGGCGGACTTTGCACAGGGTCATCATGCAAGAACAAAGGAGGAACGATTTAACCATGCACTCGCTAGGTTGAGAAATGTCATTGAGCGTTCATTTAGAGTCCTTAAGGCTTGTTTCCCAGTATTGAAGAGGATGCCACCGTATCCTTTTCAAGTACAAAGGAATATTGTTATTACTTGTGCAACAGTACATAATTTCCTTCGAAAGATGATTATCACAGATTATCTTTTTGAGCGATTTGACAACGGGGATATTCTTGAAAATACGGCTCACTACCATGAAAATGCCGTAGATATGGGAGCGGAAGCACGACAAGCTGATCAAAACTTTATGGTGAACTTGCGGGATCAGATTGCAACTCAGTTGTTTAATTTGAGGTTGTAGTTCATATATGTAATAATGTAACTTTTGACTATCTACATTATTGCTAAATATTATTGTGACTAATTTGAATTTTCTTTTGTGTTTTAATGTCATGCACGCAAATTGGATTTGAAATATCCATTATTGATATAATAATACGTGGGATGTGCAATAATATAACGAGGTTTATAAAGTTTCAAAAAGCAGAGTAAAAGGGTGTTAGTATCAAACTAAACAGTTTTTAGATTTCAGTTGTTTTTTTTATCAAACAGAATAAATTACTTCAGCACTTAAATTTCAGTAAGACCAAAATTTTTTCAGTACTTAAAATTTAGCAGCTTAAGATTTTTAGTTTTACAAATTCAGTACTTAAGGCTCTGTTTGACAAAACTTTTTTTTTGTTTTCAATTTTTGGAAAAAAAAATTAAAGAGTAGCTTAATTTTTTTTTTTTAAAAAAACAAGTGGGTGTTTGATAACCCAAATTATATTTTGAGTATTTTTTTGTGGTGGTTTGCGGTGGCGGTGGTGGGGTGTAGCGGTGGCCGACGGTGGCTGGTGGCTGTCGGCAGTGGTCGCCGACGGCAACCTTCGGCGATTGCCAACAAGCTGCCGCCTGTGGCTACCCGCGGCCGGAGGTGGTTGCCAGCAGTCACCGGCGGTGGTCGCCTGAGGTGGCTGCCGGCTGTGGGAGGGTGGTGGTGGTCTAAAAAAAAAAAACTCATTTTTGGAGAGTTTTTTTTTTCTTCTTCAGTTTTAAAACTGGAGAAGGAAAAAAAAAATGGTTACCAAACGCGCTTTTCTTTTTCCAATTTTCAAAAGTGAAAAACAAAATTGGAAGTATCAAACGGGGCTTAAGTTTTCAGTACTTAAATTTTAATTTTATCACACACCCTAAAAGTAATCTTTTAAAAAAAAATTAATGGTTTTTAGCGATGGACCTTTAGTAATGGACTAATTTAATCACTAAAAGTCGTAAAAAAATTGAAAATATTACTTTTACCAACGGATTTCAATCCCTCAGCAATTACCCGTAGCTAAAGAATTTCAAAATTTTTTTTCGAGGCAAAAAAAATCTGATCGAAAATAAAAAATAAAAACTTGACAAAACTTTTTAGCGACGGATATTTCAGATATTAATCCGTAGGTAAAGCTCCGTCAATAAAGAGGGTTTTTCTTGTAGTGTCAAACGAGCCAAGAAATCGTCAAATGACAATTTACGCACGCATAGGCATGCAACAACGTGAAATAGACTTGTGAGAGAGAAAGTACAATATCATCAGTAAAATAAAGCTTTCATGGGATACAAACACATTCCAACCAATAATTATTCCTACTGGCAATTGATGCGTGCGCTCACACTACAAGAAAATCAGCTTATGCCTACGGTACAGTACCGTAGGTATAGGTGCCATGTCCCGTAGGCATAGCCTATCCCTACGGTACTATACCGTAGCCAGAAGTGGCGATGCCCTAGATCTATGCCTACGGGGGTTGAAGGTTATGCCTACGGTTATACCGTAGGCCACTTATTCCCAGCTATGCCTACGGTACTACCGTAGGCATAGCTGTATTATTATTTTTATAGCTATGCCAACGGTACTACCGTAGGCATAGTTGTATTCTTATTTTTATTCCCAACCTATGCCTACGGTACATACCGTAGGCATAGCTCCTTATTTGTCAAAAAAAATATTTACAAAATCATTTCCATGCTATCACTACACCCCTGCCAAGCACCAACTTATAGAACCGCTACTGCAAGATCAATAGATGCACCAGTAAGGGAACCATAATCATGCCAATCAAATTAACTAAAATCACAATGCTTTAGGGACTTAACTCTATAGTTTAGCCAAATGCATAACAATCTCGTGGAAGAAGGTTAAGATAGGTAATAACAAAAAGCATGCGATACAAGTATTAAACTTCAATAGCGTACCATTCTGTAAAGCCTCTTTCATTAGTTCATACACATTGCAACCATAAGAAGATAAAAATAAAAGTGAATTGAAGTATAACATCCAAAATCCTCATATCATCCAAACGTCTCAAATGAATAATTTACATTAACTCCAAAATTAGAGATAACCACTAGTTCTAAGTGCCTAGAATGATAACAACCACAAAAGGCCTTGTGACTACCAAACTATCCAATGTCCAAACAAAAGCAAAATGTAGTTATCTCGTCACCATTTAAGGCACCGATCACATTTCATCAACGCTTTCTAATTCCACCGGCAAATGCAAACATATACTCATTATTTGATTATGTATATGTATTAGAAGTTCAATAACAAAATGGTCACCAAAACATTCTTAAAAGAACAACAATTGACGTAAAATGGTTGAACTTCTTGATTTATGCTTCCTGACACGAATGGCCAGCTACTAGCAAAATGGTCATTTAAAAATTTCAAGGAAGCAACGTAAATGAGATTGAACCCACTAGCATGAAGAACCATAAAAGTGAGACTGCAGACGTATGCCAATTAAAAATAACAGTACCAAAATACAACTTAGGATAAAACAAGGGTAAGCAACATACAAAGTGTAATATCTGATTTAGTTCACATGAAGTTCTAAAATTTTACATTGTATGCATAAAACATTTAAGCTATAACTCTATCTAACTAGTTGTTAGTGGTGCAAACAGAAAATGAAGTTCAGATGACACTGTGCAGTTGTAACTTCTAATGGCCTAAACATTCAAGCACCCACCCCAATCCCCTCGTCTTACCCTTAAACGTTGTAATCATTAATTTATACATTCAGCAGTCCAAATAGTCAGTGAAGCACATCTGGACCTGTTAGCCTCCACCAAACCATATTCTCTAACCTCTAACCCTTACCCTCCCCACTCTTCTCCTTAACAGTCCATCACCATATCAGTCACATAGTTTCCTCCCTCTCCAAAAAAGTCGCAAAATTCCAGTATATTTCGACTTATACAACAGCGTACTCTAACAAGTTGTGTGGCCAATAAACATCAGTAACAATATTATGCAAGCGAGAAACACTGAGAGTTTCAGTTCTGTAATCTGGATGATAGAATGGCAGAATCCGGTACAGGTTTGTGCAACAAATATCAGTAAAGTAGAAGACAGAATATTTACTCTTCACATGGCATTGAAAAATAAGTCAACTGAGAATGATCAGTGATGAGCAGATCATTTACTCTCTGGGCAATTAATAGCAAGATGTCATGGTGAGATGATATACAAAGGCTATCCCTTCATGTGTGGTTGGTTTAAGTAAAAATAGGAAAAATAAGACAAAGGACGATACGAACAACCACTCAAATATGCCAAATACTAGAGGTAAGCAGAATGACACTTAACAAGATTGAACTCAACTAGATGGCAGAAGAAACGGAAATCTCCCATGGGCACTGTCCTGTTCAGCCAGCACTGCCTCAAACTGCTTCCCATTCTTCAATCAGCATTGAAGTCCGCTGTATCATTTGACAAACACGAACTATCATCAAGTTTCAAGCAAGCTTTTCCCTTTTTGGCGGCAGATCATCTCTCTGTATTTGCGTTACCTCCACGCCGGGGAACTTAAAAAAGCATACTTAAAGATACCCACACCATGTTCAGTAACATGATGAGACTGTAATGTCAATGTCCAACTCTAAAAGCTGTAATCAGTGAACGCTTTTGAGTGGTCCAGTATCATCAACTTGATCCAGATATATCTCTTGTAATGCACAGAGACCTCAGAAAGTAGAGAGATCAAAGCAGGCAAAAGTGAGGTTCCGTTCGTACAGAGGAACTTTCTATGCACCAAGAATTGCACTTTTTACGGAACTTGCACCTTTTCGCTGCAGATTGTGGCTCTGGTTCAAACACCAAGCTACACTAGATCGCATTCAAAGAAGAAGTAACTGCTGCTAAACTCGGCCTATTTTATCAATCAATCTCTTTAAATCGGATGGAGGCTCCAAAACCAGAGGTTCAATCTCAGAGGTAGCCGGAAGAGAAGAAACCTGCAACTTATTTGAAGCAGCAGATCCTTCCAGATCTGAACAGAAGAAGACGTCCTCGCCTTGCCGTCGTCAATCGCTGGTCACGGTCGTCGCCTGCAGTGGGTTCTTGGCCGGTGGAGTCCTCGCCTCGCCGTCGTCAATCGCCGGTCACTGATCCTTCCAGATCTGAACATAAGAAGACGTCCTTGCCGGTTCACTCGCCGTCTCCTTCCACGGCTCCACTCCGGCCACTCATTCCAGATCTGAGCTCTTCTCAACAGAGAGAGTCGACTGGAGGAGCTGGTGTCTGCCGTCGGCCGTCTGCTGTTTGGGGGGTGAGGCTGTGAGAGACAAGTCGCAGACCCAGACATGGTGAAATGTTAATTTCTGCGAGATTCACTCAGTCGCAGAGAGAGAGAGAGAGAGAGAGAGAGAGTCGCAATTCGATCTGTTTCCCATTTGAAGCAGCACAAATGGCCACGGTGCAATAAAAACCGTAGGTGTACAGAACTTGTACCTACGGTTCCTTGTACACCGTGGGCCTTTTCGTCACCACAGAGCAATTCTGTTGTAGTGTCATGAACCTGGTTCTGTAATCCAACCGGTTAAGCACTCGAAAGTTTCTTGTTTTCTCTCTTTCTGCCAAGATCTTCAGTTTCACCCGGATCAGCATGCTTTCTCCTCTTCTTCTTTACTTCGACGTTCTGGCCTTCCCTCTGAAACTGACCATCATCCTCAGCTGCATGCTTCTTCTTCTTCTCCTCCTTCCTGACTTTGACATTCCG
Organism: Escallonia rubra; assembly: GCA_033065855.1. NCBI lineage: Eukaryota > Viridiplantae > Streptophyta > Magnoliopsida > Escalloniales > Escalloniaceae > Escallonia > Escallonia rubra. Next base: position 14,485 of record JAVXUO010000705.1, on the reverse strand, counting down.
GCCTTCATTCGGCAACTGATCGAGCCCCACCCTCAGCTGCTTGCTTCTTTTTCTTCTTTTTCACTTCCATCCCAGCTTCTCCACTTTCGGGTTGTGCACGGACAAACACATCATTTTGCAAGCCTGCATCCTCAGCTTCAGCCTTCTTTCTCTTTTTCTCTTTCTTCCCTTCATCAATTACAGGAGCCTTGATTAGGGCCATATGTTCCTCTTTCTTAGCTGCAGCTGATTCTTTCCATTCGATAACAGAATCAGCTGTAGGATTGTAACTCTGGGGAAAAAAAAAAAAGAGAGAGAGAAATTTGAAGTCAACTATTCGATCTAAAGAGGGGCAACTTTCGAAAAATGCAAGTTACGTGCAGCAAGGCCAATAGTTTGTTATTCAACAAGTCGCGGTTGCAAACCTTCGCTGGACTAATCAACATTCCTTCTCCCTTCTTGCGGTCCTTGTTGTATGGCTCCATATTTGATTTGCCTTTGGCTGACCCAGCAGAACGGCCCAGTTCTCTCCCTTCCAGATTCCTTAGCCGCGATTCGATCTACGTAGGCACAAACAGGAAAGGGTTATTGATGAGGATAAACAAAAATCGTACACACCTTCGCACGTTATAACCGCATCCAGTACCTTCACGCGATTCTCCAACCCCATAGAATTGTCTTGGTCACCTCCAAGAGCATCACAACGAATTGCCAATGCAGTTTTGGCAGCAAGAGATCGGGAAATTTTCCCCTTATGTTTTGCTGAAGCCTGACCAACTAAAGATGCGTGATAGATAAACCCATATTTAGGGGTTGCATGCTTTTGCTTCATAGCTCTGAAAAGTGCTTTTTCTGCCCCCAGAATTTTAATGTGTAAATTTCATATTTTGATTTACCTAAGATCAAATCATTAAACACTTCCATTACGGCAGATCCTCTACCCATTTTCTTAAGCATGAAAAGAGAAGCTGTCGACCATACATATAACTTGAGATCCAAAGCCTAATTGATAGGGCAAAACAAAAATTTCTCTACCTCAGAAAAATCAAGCTTGATAGAATTTGTGCGGTCACCCATCAGCTTCACTGTCTTGGCGTAGACAGTATTCTCTTGTACAATCTTTGCAAGCTCTGTAAAATGCCAACCATACCATTCCCGGAGCCTCATTGAACTATTGTTAAGCTCTTTATCTACTTCATCCATTTTCGCAATGGCCTGAATGATGATTACATCCACCTGATAGAACAAAAGTATGATCTATTAGGAGTTAGACATTCAACTAAGAGATAGCAGACAAAGAGAGTTGTGAATTAAAACCATTTCCAGATTCTGGTCAGCCTGATGGTTCATTTTCTTTTTTCGAATCATCAACTCTCTAGCGAGAGAACATTGGAGATGTTTAGTGCTGGTGAACACGGGTTACTATAGTCTAATAGACGCCGAAGGAAGATACCAATTCTGCATGTTAACATTGTATCAAATTGATCATGAAAAAAAAAAAAAAAAGCTATTACCGATTATTATTATGATACACATTAAAATTAAACCTACAAGAAACCAGCCTTTGGCCAACAAAAAAGAGAAAAGGGTGCAACTCTTCGGGCAGTTTTGAGAAGCCAAGCTGCCAGTTGATGGGAGAACAACCCTGCATGTTAATTAACATCCAGGAAAGGCAGTTAGGCAGCACAGAAAGTTACCGCCATTTTTTACCTAAGCTACTCATACTCTTATGCAAAATGATAATAAATACAATAAATAGAGGCAATTTACCTTCGTAATGGATGCAATTGAGCGATAGAGTAAAAATGATAACATTTTGAATGTACAAAGACATGATTTAAAATAAATGGTGGGACTAGACAGGCAATTGGTCTGATTTTCTACCTTCGCCTAAGATAAACCTATGTACTTGAGGTAAGCAAAAGTGATAACGTAAACTATGTGATAGTTTGTATTTGGTACCGAAGAGTATTATTTCAAATAACGTTTATGGTTTTTATAACCGAGCTATAATCATTTGGCCTCTAGTCGATCCAATCTAGAGCTGCCTTGTGTTTTAGGTGTGCCTGCCTTATTGCTATGTGTTTACATATGTCTATTTTACCATTGTGCCGAGTGAACGATTTGTTAAGTATTGTGACCGGATAAGACCTTATTTTACTTTCTAGATTAAGTTTTCATCTATGGACGACACGTAACATAGTGAAAACTTTAGGCCTCGTGTAAAGGACCATTTGTCTTGCCTATACTCAGATTCTGCCGCGCCTGCTTTAACCATTGCTATTTTCAATTTGACAGTGTGATGTGATAGTCACCACTTGAGTGAAAACTTGTCCTTAGGCCGATTTCGTATTATTGATGACGTGTTTGGGGCCTTTAAGTTTACCAGCCTTGCTTAGGCCAATACGGCGTTACACTGGGATTTAAAGCTTTGGGCTGGGGTTGAGCCCTTTGTGTGAGCCCATACCACTCGACTCCCCCCTTTATTCAGCACTTGCCCAAGTCGACATTTATTGTTCTGTTTAGCTAGAAATTTCTCAACCTTTTAAGCGTCAAAAATCGTTACAATTGAAGAAGGCGGGGAAAGATATGGGAAGTGCAGCGCCGCCAGCGCAGATTCCGACGAGCTTCGGCCATGAGCTTCGGGCTTGCCTTCGCTGCCGTCTCGTCAAAACCTACGATCAGGTTTTCTTTCCTTTATTTATTTCGTTCTGTACCTTCTGCATGCCCTTTCCGCTTGTTCTATGTGACTTTCTAGGGTTCCATTACTCAATGCTATGCTATTACCTGTTCAAATTTCCTGTTATGTTGATGTGGAGCTTGACTAAAGAAATTGTCTCTTTGGCGGTGTTTTGGGAAACCTGTTTTGCGGTGATGGTATTCAATTACAGTTTAGAGAGTCAGGATGCGAGAACTGCCCCTTCTTTAAGATGGACGAAGACCACGAGCACGTCGTCGATTGCACCACCCCTAATTTTACTGGGTAACTTACACCACACACTTCCACTCCGAAGACATTTAATGTGTATGCATTTCCTTAGTTTCCTGTGTCTTATTTATGTTCTAAAATTGCGCTACGCATGCATTAATGAAACTACTGTCTTCGTTTGTTTCTGTGAAAACATGAAAACCACGCTTAAAAGTATTTATACTAGTATTCAACTTCTTGAATTTGTGTTCTAGGATCATCTCTGTCATGGATCCAAGCAGAAGTTGGGCTGCTAGATGGCTTCGAATTGGTATGTGCAGCTGCTTTTCTACAATCCTATGTTGCTTTTCTACTGACCGCGGAGGAAATGAATCATGATTCCTGCTTTTGCCTAGTGGGCCGCATTTTTTATGTATTAACTCGTATGCCTTTGTTTGAAGATAACGTAGTGTCATCTAATGCTATTTTTTGTTTGCCTCACTTTATATGTTCTCTCTTTCGCGTAAACGCTAATCATACTCCTTTTGGTTTTTGGTATGAGCACATTCAAGGGCCCATCGCCAAAGATAGTGCCATACCAAATGAAGGTAATGAACACAATAAGGAATCTGAAGCTTTATCTGATGAAAGAAGTTCGTTTGTCAGTGGAGAGGGAACTATGTATACAAAGGCTATGAAGCACCTTCATGGCTTAAAATTGGTTAGTGTTAACATGCCGACTACACTAACTAATACAGGACACATTCAATTGGACTTCACTAAAGATCAACTCTAAGCCCATAATTTGTAAATTTTCCTTATCATTTTTCTTTATACTTGGTTCTTTTCTCTATCAATTAAGGTCTTTCGATGTGCCAAAAGTACCTTTCCAAAGTCCTAGACAGGAAGGTGCATCTTGGGTTGACGTATAGTGCGTCTTGTGTAATATAGTGGGTCATATGGGATTTCCCCTTTCTTTTCCCTGATGGAGATATCCTCTGTTTTGGCCAAGAAAAAATAGTTTTGAGATACTATGGTAGGGCAGGGCCGAGATTGCTACCTTTAGGCTTGTTCAATAAGGGGAGAGGAGCCCTTCTCTTCTTATTCCGGATTCCTGTCAAGTCAAAAGTCCTTTTCTCAAGTCAGTTGCCTTGCTTACAAACCTAGTGGTAGTGGATGGGCTTGCTAGGAATGTTCAAGATATGGTGCCATGGTGTATCTTATTTGCGGAAGATATTGCGGTTAATTGATGAGACACTATTCTAAGTTTGAGTCATGGAGAAACACTTTAGAATCCAAAGGCTTTCGGACGAAGCAAGAGTAAGAGTATTTAGAATGCAATGTTAGGACTTCTTAGGAGGAAGTACACATGGATGGCCAACAAGTATCTAAGAAAGATACTTTTGGCATCTTGGATCAATCATACGCGAGGAGGGAGAGATTGGTGAGGATATTGCTCAAGGGATAAGAACATATCAGGTAAAATGGAGGTGTGCTTCTAAACGTTTTACGATTGTTATACAGCGAAAACTTTGTAGGACGACGATGAGGTCAGCAACGTCGCTTGGCTAATTTTGTTGGGCAACTAAGAAACATCTAACACATGAGATGTTCTAATAGGGATCAGACCCTAAGAGCTACGGCACTTCTTGGAAACAAAAGAAGAAGAGAAACCATAAGAGAAAGGGTAGAAGCTTTTAGTACTTACCATATTATCTATGTCCATTTGCTATTAGATTTAGTCTTTAGTCCTAATAGTGTTATTAAATATTCCTACTCCTTTTATTACTAGTGGTTGATCTAATCTTTCTTTTCAGTAATTCTCTAGATTCTTCCTAATACGGAAGGTCTTTACTTTTTGTCTCTATAAGCAAGCAATTTAAGCAAAATTACAGGAGAGTTGATTAATAGAATTTTATGAAGTAAACATGCTTTTGTTCTCAATGGTGAGACTCCAATGATAATCCGTCTAGGTGAGACTCCTAGAAAGCCTTAGTGTGACTCTAAGGTCTGTTTTCTTCGTTGTTCTCTTTGCATATCTTTTCTGAGGTTATAAGACATCAAAACAATATTAACGGGTTCACGGCACCCTAAACAGCCCCAAAAATGTATTTTTCAATCCTTAAGCACGAATGCTAGCTTCTCAATTGCAAAACCTATAAACCTATAAACATAAGCTTTAGCCCATCATAACTGATCGTGGCACAGCCTTTTACACCCTTAGTAAGGTCTGTCCTACAACTATTTTGGCATCAGGGACAGTTGTTCCTGGTTGCACGTCGTCTTAAAGTATGATGTGACATGTTCATAACGAGATGAGTAACCAATCTTGTTCTTCGGCGGACGGAATTCTTGATATACAAAATATCTTGAATAGGCATGAAGAGAAATTTGCTAATATCAGTATGAAGCTCGATAAGTTGGAAAAGGTGTTGCAGGTAGTATCCTGAAAAGTCACAAGAAGAGGGGAAGTTTGGTTAGCTCCAGGAAGCTTGGATTATTATCAACAGCTACAACCAAGGGATTGCATTGGTAATTAGAAGATAAGCACGTTTAAGATCAGCCACAAGATCTAGAAAAATCTAATAATGCCAAAAGTTCTGGAGATAAAGGGAAGAAGAATGCCTATCCAAACAATTTTCTAAGATCTTGAACCAATGAACGTAATGGATGGAAAGGAGGAGCAATGGCTTGTAGTACTTTAGTGTTTTCCAACTACATTGCATCTCCATATAGTTTGCCTATTTGTTGCATCTAACGGGGCGCATTGAGGCTAGAAAGGGAGCTATTCAGGAGGTTAGCTAACATGCTGAAGGGGGGATACTTGTTTAGGATCCGTTTCTTTTGCCCGATAAGAAGATTAAAGAATTGAAAGCTATTAGCTTCCAATTAAGTTACATTCTCAAAGCACACGAAGTATTCTAAGAGATCTGAGGGGCACCAAATAAACCTCCATGAGTGGTATCAAGGCTCAAACTCGTCGGAGCGAGTTCTTTCAGTTGGGTTGGGGGTGGAATTGATAGGGATCAGACCCTAAGAGATAGTGCATAGTCTTGAAGAAGAAGAGGATAAACCATAGATCTTCATAAAAAGGGCAGAAGCTTTTAGTAGTTACCGACTTACCGTAGTATCCAATTCAATTTGTTATTAGGTTAATTCTTTAGTTTAAGTAGTTCTTTATTTTCAAAGTCCTTTTGTTATTAGGGATTGGTCTAGTCTTGTTTTTACCAATCTTCTAGATCCTTTCTAGTAGGTAAGGTCTTTACTTTTCGTCGATATAAGCAAGCATTGTAAGCAAAATTGAAGAAGAGTTGATTAGCAGAATTTTATGAAGCAAACATGCTTTCACTTCTTGATGAGACTCCATTGATTATTCTTCTTGGTGAGACTCCTACAAGGCCTCATTGATACAACGTTTATTTTCCTTCTTGTTCTCTTTACTTATCTTTTCTGAGGTTATTAAACACCAATACACTCTTCATGGGTACCGTTCAGAGCACCCTAAACTGCCCCAAGAATGTGTCTTTCAATCCTTAAGCCCTAACACTAGCTTCTCAATTGCAAAACCTATAAACTAAGCTCTAGCCCACCATTCCTGATCTGGGGCACCTTATATACCCTTGGTTAGGTCTGTCCTACATCACATTTAGCAGTTTTACCAATGTTTCAGTGGATGAGCAGCCATACGAGGAGGAATAGGATGAGAAACGAGGATGCTGTCAAGAAATTGGGAGTAGCATTTATTGAGGAAAAGATGAGGGAAAATCGCTTGATATGGTTTGATTATATCCAACATAGTGGGGATCTTTTGGCTATCCATGCATTAGGCGAAATCTTTAGATGCCCCAGTAAGAACTGATTGATGGGGTTAGACGAGGTAGGGGTACACCAGAAGTAACATGGATAGAAGCAGTGAAGAATTTGGGGCTCGCAGTCACTTGCCTATAGGCTTTTCTCTCACGCCTTCCTTCGATCATGGAGTGAGAAAAGACCTTGAAGGAGTGTTTTGTAATGTTCTTACTTAGGGGAGAATGAAGAAATAGGGTTCACGTAGCCGACCTTAACTAGTTTGGACCGGCTTAGATGATAATGATGATGATGATGACAGTATAATTTCCTTTGGCCATCTGTAGACATACCTGGTAATATGATTTTTGAAGATGGCATGCGATGCAAGTAAAAGTTACGGATAGTGGTTACAACTTTTGCTGCGATGACTATTATTTTCTCATGAAGAAAACAACTTGAATAAGTATGAGAAAACAAACAAACATTTTAGCTTGGGAAAACTGTTGGTAGAGTTTCTGCTATTTTGGGGACACTGGCACTGATGTTCCAAAAATGACCTTTGGCATGAAGGGATCCTCGGTTCAATTTTTCTTCCCCGTTCCCACCCTGTGGTGATAGTTGACCCTTTGTATATTAGGTTTCTGATGATCAAATTGGTTTGTTAAGATGCATGTACTTCCTAATTTTTTTGGATAACTTGGAGTATGTGATTTATATCGAACCTTGCAGGAAAATTTGTTCCTGGTTGTTACACACTAGCAGTTTCGGAGGCACTTCCAGAGGATCTCCAGGTATGCAAGTCGAGTTTCTTTCCTTTTCAAGTCTGGTATAGTAATGCAGATTATTTCAAGAAACCAATTCTCCTGCAAAATTAGGACAGGGTTTCAATTGTTTCTTTTCCTTGTTAAAAAGGATTTGAAGTAAAATAAGAAAGAGAAAGAAGATATTGACATAAAGAAGAAAAGGTCACTCAATCTGGAAACTAGTGGGAATAAACGCTTCCAATTTCTTTTCTTGTCCTTGTTAAAAAGGATTTCAAAAAAATAAAAGTAGAAAGAAGGTAGTGACATAAAGAAGAAAAGGTCACTGCAACTGGAAACTAGTGTGAAAATGCTGCCAGGGCTATATTTCAAGAACTTTGACATTGTGATTGTTCCGATATTGACCCGAATAAAATATTGAAGAATAGAAGGACATATCACAGAAGATCACTAAACCACTGTCTGACTGTTAATTTCTGGCGAGCATAGCTGATGATTTACATTGACAATGTGATGGTGGATTGACTGAAGTTGGTCGACTGTGGTTGGGAGGGACCTGCGCCGCTGATGACTGGTTGTTTCGGCTATGGAGGTATTTGTAGTTGATTGTTGGTGGGGGCTGCCAGTGGGGAGAGAGATATCGACGGGGCCGCTCGCATTTTAATCCCAGTTCTTTGGATTATATGTCTTACACCGCTTGAATGAGATTAAATGAGTCTTCCGGAATCTATATCCGGTCTTTATCTGGTGTGCCAAACGCCAGATATGTATGTATTCTATCCCTCCCCTTTGTCAGGCCAACTAACTGGGGCCTTAAGTCTAGTGCTCTCATCCGAAGCCTGGGTACCTGCCGATACCAAGCCAAATGCAGCTCCCACCTCCCACACTTCCTCATTCCCTTTGACATTTCAACCTTCCGGGCTAGCCTATAATTTGTCTGCTCTGCTCCTCATCTAGTGGAACTGCAGATAAGATTGGCTTGTGGACCTCAGCGTAGCTGCTACTATTGTAGCGGATATTTTGATGGTTGTTCGTGGTAAAGATGAACTGTAGGTCTTGATTCTGTTAACTTTTTTCATGACTAGTCATGGGAATCAGAAAGTGCATCCTCAATGACGCGCCAATCATAGTTTTGGAATTACTATAAATATAGAGAGCAGACAAATTGAAAGAGAATTGATTTGGGTCTTACATGAACATTGAATGCTGTGGACTAAAAACGTGTTATTGGAGTGAAGGTTAGGAACCTACTATCACTGATGACGAATATATTTGCACTTCAATGATCTTACGACGTTGAAAAACAACTTCCGAAAGCAAGGTCGTTATTTATTTTTGGCAATCTACCTTCTGATTGATATGAAAAGGATGTAGATACGTTTGAAGCTGGTCATGCTCTCTCTGTTTATAGCTTATTTATTTAGATTTTTTTTTTTCTGTTTTACCACTTTAGTTTTTTGAAATAACACAGATTGGGTATCATTTAAGTTCTCTGTATTATTGCAGAATCTTTGTCAAGATGAGCGCGTGATGTATATTCCACCCAAACGTGTATGAGTAGCTAGTTGGATGTCTCGCCACCAGTGCTCTTAGCACATACGGTGCAAATTAATTAACAGTACCAGAGCTGAGTGGTTTTGTAAACCTAAAAAGTCCAGTTGAGATTTGTGTTTACGTTCATATTCTGTGTGGCATTACCAAGCCTTTTTTAGTGGTTCCCCGCTGTTTATTACATCACGTGATTTAAGTGGATAGATTTCTGGATTCTGATTGCAGTTTCCAACATATGGCTAAGATTACAGGGTAAGTTTAGCCATTGAGAACGGGCAATATTTAGCATGATTCCATTTAGATGACACAAAAGTTGTTTCCTCTAATTTATAGTGTACAATATGCCGTGTGTGTGCACCACGACAGTTATGCTTGGTGGTGACGGATTTTAGGTCTTTGCTCAGTCCTAAATGGTTTGAGAAGACCTAGTTGAACATGGCGGTCAACTCTGCTCGATTGGACAGTCCCTCAAGCATTGAGGTGGACGGACTCGCCCCTGAGATATGAACTAATTCATTGGTTAATTTGAACCTTCAAGAGCTACACATTGCCAAACATTGTTGAGGGACTAGCAATTAGTTTCTTGGTTCCACCTGGCCACAAGCCAAACGAGGCTCTTTTTTTTTGATAATTATGAGAATTGCATTGATAATTAAAGGTTACAAGAATTTGTCAGAGGCAGCCATAAAGCCTTTACAAGAAAGTTCATGACAATACTCGCCAAAGGAAAACACAAATATAAAGACAATTACAATAAAAACCTGTGGCACCAGTCAAGAAGAGATTTTGCAATAGTACAACATAAATAAAGGAAAGAGAGAGAGAGCTCATGGCAGTATATGCGCATTAATCTGGACTTGATAGACATTGATACGGGCGTTACATGCAAAAATTATTAGGGATTTGACCTTTTGAAGTTGCAATATTGTAGCTTTGTCGATACTGCAAAAGTGTAAAGTACCTACAAAATGACATATATCATAGAAAATCGGTGCCACCCTGTTAAGAGTCCTTTTACCAGTGCACTTGTTACTCTTTGCATTGCGGTGTAAGAGATGTACACCTCAATTTTTGAGTAAAGGGTCCAAGAACTCTTCACTAAAGGAAAGGGTAGTAGTACAAAAAAATGAAACTTCCCTTGCATTCAAGGGCTACAAATTGATGGCAATAGCTTCGTTGTTCCAATTCAGAGCCCCGAGCTAAGCAAACGAAGGATCTTCTTGAGAAGGAAATAATAGCCGTTTACAAGGCTAAAAAATTACTCGCCCCCCTTCAACCAACTAGAATTTGTCGACTCTATTCTATAGACCGGGGAGAATTACAACCAGGATCTAGAAGAAAACACCAACACTAGGATGAACGCCAGCGACCAAACATACTACCCCATCCTCAGCAGTAGAGGACCACCCCCACAGACCCACGAGAAGCACAAATGGAACAACAACAAACTGCTGCCAACCCATTGCCACTTTTACCAAACCCTCCAATCAAAACGACCACCCACGTGTAGCGCCTGAGCCAGAACGAAACTAGTAGTAGAGTTGTCAAAAGGGCCGGGCGGCCCGCGGGCTGGCCCGACCCGGCCCGGTTTTGGCCCGGGCTGGCCCGGCCCCGTGGATGAACAGTAGAGGCCCGCACACATAGGGCCTGGGGCCTGGGCCTGGACCAGGCCTGAACAATCTGGAAAAACGGCCCGGCCCGGCACGGCCCGGTTTCGGCCCGGTTTTGGCCCGGCCCGGTTTCGGCCCGGTTTTGGCCCGGGCTTGGCCCGGTTACCTGGCCCGGTCTGCGGCCCGAATTTTGGCCCGGTTTTGGCCCCACTTGTTTTTTGAAAATGTAACTTTTCCCCCCCTTTCTTCCATCCCTATTTAGTTTCTGTTGCAATTTATTGAGCCAAGATTCTAATGATTTTCACAGGAACTAAATAGGGATCCCAAATTTCTGACCAAGTCCCAACATACCACGTACTGAAATACTCAAGAAAGATGTGTAGTACTTTTCCTACAAATAGTACTGATGCACTGAAGATAAGCCAACTCCTCACAGTGAAAGAAGGAAGCAAAATGCAAGCGTGCATTTAAGGATTAGTTGACTGCCAAGGAGACATGTAGCAAAAATTACCCTATTGCAGGGCAATAACAGGCAGATGGACAGTGACTGGACAAAACTCTCGTACTTAGTCTGTCATCTTGAGAGGAAATAACAAGTTTATACATTCCTCGACATCCATAGATCATATTCAACCAGACCAAGGTTAATTAAAATGAAAACTTCACTAATTATTAGACCAGGAGACATGAAAATTTTGGCAGTCTTAAGATGAAAGAGGGCCATCAATCTATCCTAGGCAAGAAATAGTGAAGTGAAAGCTATTGCGACAAGATATGACAGATGGTGCCTTAAAACAATTTTCTCATGTTAAAATTGAATAACATGAGGAAAAAAAAAAAAAAGGCCTGGGCCCAGGCCCGGCCCAAGCCCGGCCCTAAATATTGGGCTTAGGGCCTGGGCCTGGACCAGGCCTAGGATTCACTGCGCCAGGCCCGGCCCGGCCCGGCCCGTTTTTACCCTCCCTCGGCCCGGCCCCGGCCCGGCCCGTTTGCAGGCCCGATGGGCTTGGGCTGGGCCGGCCCAAGCCCGGCCCTTTGACATCTCTAAGTAGCAACAACCATCTTTTATAATAGAAAGCATACTCCATCAGCTAGCTCGGATGGGTCAAGCGTAGCCAGTAGCACCACCAACCCACATCAAAACTGCAGAAATCTACCTAAAGCAGAACAGCCATACATCCTTCACTGTACTATCACCAGAAACCACAAGTACCACACAAACACATCAAGCATACAAGTAGCACATAGACAAACACGCTCAAGCATTCAACACGCAAGTCATCTGCAAACATACTCGTTGTCATAAATGAATATGTAAAAGCACTCGTGGGAGAGCAGGAGCCATCTCTCTCTCTCTCTATATATATATATATAAATATTTTGTTGGTTGGGGGGGGGGGGGGGGGGGGGGGGTGTTGTACGCCTAAGTGCAAGACAGAAACAAGTGGACAAGCAACAACAACAACAAAAAAACGGAAGAAGAAGGAAAAAGAAAAGAAAAGAAAAGAAAAGGGCATTGCCATATATCATAGTAATAATAATCTATACTATATATATTTGGATTCGATTGATGCCTTCCTTATTTTCGAAATCTCTAATCCTATGTTTTAGAATTTTTAAAATTTTAAAATACAATTAAATAGATGTTAAATTATGATTGGCTAAAAAGTAACTTCCATCCCATGACCTCTAATTATCAGAGCTCATGACCTCCGTTCCCCTACTGCATAATTAACTATTTCATTTTTGTGCTATAATGCCTCGAACCCGAGGGTCCGAACACGTCCTTAAACCAAAACTCAATCATGTATAAAACATAACAACTGTAACGGTAGAGCAGAGCATCTAAAATACCGTAAACATAGTGATTTGAATCTCAAAATCTTAACTACAGAAATAATCCAAAATTTTATTACACTCTCTCAGACTAATCATCTGAATCCAAAGGAAAATAAATCAACTAACCAATATTTCGTCTAAAGAAATCATAAGCTCTATTCTCAATATCATAAACCAGAGGGATTCCCACCGATGCACTAATATCTCGCCCTTCATACTACTTTTGGCCTGAAAGGGAAAGGAAACAAAAAACAAAGGGGTGAGCACGAATTACCCAGTAAAAGTTTTTACACACAGGGGGCCAAAACGAATACGAGACATGAGTTATTGAGTAGAGCCAATAAATAGAAATTTAGATAACTCAGTCAAATTTTCACAAACGAATACGAAAGTGACCAAAATAGGGTTACAAAAAAAAATGAATAACAAATTTGAGTTATCGAATAGAACCAATAAATAGGAAATCAAATAACTTAATCGAATTTCACAAGCGAATAACAGAAGCAACCGAAAAGGGGGTTAAATAACGAATAAGTTGATTATTGATTCACACACGAATAATAAATCGACCCAAAACAGGGTTACATAACCAATAAGTCGAATATCAAAATATATTTACCAAATCTTGTGGGTATCACATACAAAATTGCTTAATATTAAGTATCACAAATCATGATTATACTATGTCGAATATCGTAACCGGCGTGTCACATATAAGTCACGATAATTAAAAGTGACTTTCAAACACAAATATCACATACAAAGTAGTTCGATAAATATAGCGAATATTCATTTGAAGTCTAGAAATAGTCATTGTAGACTCAAACTGAAGAGAATAAAAATACGAATTCAATAAAATAAAAATCAGCTCAATCGAAGATCAAACAAGTGAGATATCGTCAATGAAAGTTTTCGGGTGAAAACTTAGTGGCACGAAAACCAAAGGAATAAAAGACATTGTCAACAAGTTAGGGGCCACCAGAAACTTGACAAGTGGCAAAAGGAGTACACCGCTGAACCAACAAATCTCGTAAAAGGCCACAATTAAAATTTATGAAATAATGTCAAGAACTAATAGAAACGGACACGTGGTGTTGAGTCTTTGAAAAGTAACCTTTTTGGCTGTGAACAGATAATGGCGTGGAACGTTAAAATAATTACGAATGACTTTTCACAATACAAAGAATACGGAGAATTTTTTTAAATCATGAGAACCGTCTTTAACGCAAGTTTTAAGAGAGTAGAAATTTCATGGATAACGTCAAAAATAAATATGATGAGAAATAATAAGCTCAAACGTAAACATGTTTTGGGAATTGTGAACAATAATGGTGGCTTGCTTAAATATGCCTTAAAACAAGGATGGTCGATAAAAGAACATAAATCTAAGATTTATAAAGAATTTTCAACGCAAGTCACAACAACGGATTTCATGGTGAAGCTAAAAAAATTCAAGTGTGATGATCAACAATAGGCTCAGAAGCAAATTCAATTTTGAAATCAAATGAAGACGCAAAGATTCTCGTGTATGAAATGAAAAGACGGCGTAAAAATCCTTACCTCAAAGTAACGAATATCATCTCGAAAATCTCCTCTTTATCTTAGATCCTTATTTTAAAGTGACGAATATCATGTCAAAAATATCATATTTATCTTAGATCAATCACCACCTTTTTGCTTGAATACTCAAAACAATGCACTAGCTATTTTCTCTTTCCTCTCCTTTGTCTTTAAAAATATGAAGACTCTTATGTCTTCTTTCCCCTTATATAGTGGGCTAATTTAATTCTAATATAACTTGAAGTCCCAATTTCTAGTGTAATTATAACACAACTAAAAGTCCTTATTACTAGTGTAATTATAACATAACTAAAATTCTTATTGCCAGTGTAATTATAACACAACTTAAAGTCCTAATTTAATCACAATATGACTTAAAATCCTAATCCAAGTCGAAATATCTTTTTTTTTCTTCTAAGTAATATCTAATCTAATCACATTAGCCATTACGACTATTAAATATTAATTTCGTCACTAAAAGAACTCCA
>JAVXUO010001101.1:0-156917 GCA_033065855.1 Escallonia rubra | reverse complement strand
ACTTCACTAAAGATCAACTCTAAGCCCATAATTTGTAAATTTTCCTTATCATTTTTCTTTATACTTAGTTCTTTTTTCTTTCAATTAATGCCTATTGGTGTTCCAAAAGTCCCTTTTCGAAGTCCTGGAGAGGAAGATGCATCTTGGGTTGACGTATAGTGCGACTTGTCAAATATAGTGGGTCATATGGGATTTCCCCGTTCTCTTCCCCGATGGAGATATCCTCTGTTTCGCCCAAGAAAGATTAATCTGAGATACTATGGTAGGGCAGGGCCGAGATTGCTACCTTTAGGCTTGTTCAATAAGGGGAGAGGAGCCCTTCTCTTCTTATTCCGGATTCCTGTCAAGTCAAAAGTCCTTTTCTCAAGTCAGTTGCCTTGCTTACAAACCTAGTGGTAGTGGATGGGCTTGCTAGGAATGTTCAAGATATGGTGCCATGGTGTATCTTATTTGCGGAAGATATTGCGGTTAATTGATGAGACACTATTCTAAGTTTGAGTCATGGAGAAACACTTTAGAATCCAAAGGCTTTCGGACGAAGCAAGAGTAAGAGTATTTAGAATGCAATGTTAGGACTTCTTAGGAGGAAGTACACATGGATGGCCAACAAGTATCTAAGAAAGATACTTTTGGCATCTTGGATCAATCATACGCGAGGAGGGAGAGATTGGTGAGGATATTGCTCAAGGGATAAGAACATATCAGGTAAAATGGAGGTGTGCTTCTAAACGTTTTACGATTGTTATACAGCGAAAACTTTGTAGGACGACGATGAGGTCAGCAACGTCGCTTGGCTAATTTTGTTGGGCAACTAAGAAACATCTAACACATGAGATGTTCTAATAGGGATCAGACCCTAAGAGCTACGGCACTTCTTGGAAACAAAAGAAGAAGAGAAACCATAAGAGAAAGGGTAGAAGCTTTTAGTAGTTACCATATTATCTATGTCCATTTGCTATTAGATTTAGTCTTTAGTCCTAATAGTGTTATTAAATATTCCTACTCCTTTTATTACTAGTGGTTGATCTAATCTTTCTTTTCAGTAATTCTCTAGATTCTTCCTAATACAGAAGGTCTTTACTTTTTGTCTCTATAAGCAAGCAATTTAAGCAAAATTACAGGAGAGTTGATTAATAGAATTTTATGAAGTAAACATGCTTTTGTTCTCAATGGTGAGACTCCAATGATAATCCGTCTAGGTGAGACTCCTAGAAAGCCTTAGTGTGACTCTAAGGTCTGTTTTCTTCGTTGTTCTCTTTGCATATCTTTTCTGAGGTTATAAGACATCAAAACAATATTAACGGGTTCACGGCACCCTAAACAGCCCCAAAAATGTATTTTTCAATCCTTAAGCACGAATGCTAGCTTCTCAATTGCAAAACCTATAAACCTATAAACATAAGCTTTAGCCCATCATAACTGATCGTGGCACAGCCTTTTACACCCTTAGTAAGGTCTGTCCTACAACTATTTTGGCATCAGGGACAGTTGTTCCTGGTTGCACGTCGTCTTAAAGTATGATGTGACATGTTCATAACGAGATGAGTAACCAATCTTGTTCTTCGGCGGACGGAATTCTTGATATACAAAATATCTTGAATAGGCATGAAGAGAAATTTGCTAATATCAGTATGAAGCTCGATAAGTTGGAAAAGGTGTTGCAGTTAGTATCCTGAAAAGTCACAAGAAGAGGGGAAGTTTGGTTAGCTCCAGGAAGCTTGGATTATTATCAACAGCTACAACCAAGGGATTGCATTGGTAATTAGAAGATAAGCACGTTTAAGATCAGCCACAAGATCTAGAAAAATCTAATAATGCCAAAAGTTCTGGAGATAAAGGGAAGAAGAATGCCTATCCAAACAATTTTCTAAGATCTTGAACCAATGAACGTAATGGATGGAAAGGAGGAGCAATGGCTTGTAGTACTTTAGTGTTTTCCAACTACATTGCATCTCCATATAGTTTGCCTATTTGTTGCATCTAACGGGGCGCATTGAGGCTAGAAAGGGAGCTATTCAGGAGGTTAGCTAACATGCTGAAGGGGGGATACTTGTTTAGGATCCGTTTCTTTGCCCGATAAGAAGATTAAAGAATTGAAAGCTATTAGCTTCCAATTAAGTTACATTCTCAAAGCACACGAAGTATTCTAAGAGATCTGAGGGGCACCAAATAAACCTCCATGAGTGGTATCAAGGCTCAAACTCGTCGGAGCGAGTTCTTTCAGTTGGGTTGGGGGTGGAATTGATAGGGATCAGACCCTAAGAGATAGTGCATAGTCTTGAAGAAGAAGAGGATAAACCATAGATCTTCATAAAAAGGGCAGAAGCTTTTAGTAGTTACCGACTTACCGTAGTATCCAATTCAATTTGTTATTAGGTTAATTCTTTAGTTTAAGTAGTTCTTTATTTTCAAAGTCCTTTTGTTATTAGGGATTGGTCTAGTCTTGTTTTTACCAATCTTCTAGATCCTTTCTAGTAGGTAAGGTCTTTACTTTTCGTCGATATAAGCAAGCATTGTAAGCAAAATTGAAGAAGAGTTGATTAGCAGAATTTTATGAAGCAAACATGCTTTCACTTCTTGATGAGACTCCATTGATTATTCTTCTTGGTGAGACTCCTACAAGGCCTCATTGATACAACGTTTATTTTCCTTCTTGTTCTCTTTACTTATCTTTTCTGAGGTTATTAAACACCAATACACTCTTCACGGGTACCGTTCAGAGCACCCTAAACTGCCCCAAGAATGTGTCTTTCAATCCTTAAGCCCTAACACTAGCTTCTCAATTGCAAAACCTATAAACTAAGCTCTAGCCCACCATTCCTGATCTGGGGCACCTTATATACCCTTGGTTAGGTCTGTCCTACATCACATTTAGCAGTTTTACCAATGTTTCAGTGGATGAGCAGCCATACGAGGAGGAATAGGTTGAGAAACGAGGATGCTGTCAAGAAATTGGGAGTAGCATTTATTGAGGAAAAGATGAGGGAAAATCGCTTGATATGGTTTGATTATATCCAACATAGTGGGGATCTTTTGGCTATCCATGCATTAGGCGAAATCTTTAGATGCCCCAGTAAGAACTGATTGATGGGGTTAGACGAGGTAGGGGTACACCAGAAGTAACATGGATAGAAGCAGTGAAGAATTTGGGGCTCGCAGTCACTTGCCTATAGGCTTTTCCCTCACGCCTTCCTTCGATCATGGAGTGAGAAAAGACCTTGAAGGAGTGTTTTGTAATGTTCTTACTTAGGGGAGAATGAAGAAATAGGGTTCACGTAGCCGACCTTAACTAGTTTGGACCGGCTTAGATGATGATGATGATGACGATGACAGTATAATTTCCTTTGGCCATCTGTAGACATACCTGGTAATGTGATTTTTGAAGATGGCATGCGATGCAAGTAAAAGTTACGGATAGTGGTTACAACTTTTGCTGCGATGACTATTATTTTCTCATGAAGAAAACAACTTGAATAAGTATGAGAAAACGAACAAACATTTTAGCTTGGGAAAACTGTTGGTAGAGTTTCTGCTATTTTGGGGACACTGGCACTGATGTTCCAAAAATGACCTTTGGCATGAAGGGATCATCGGTTCAATTTTTCTTCCCCGTTCCCACCCTGTGGTGATAGTTGACCCTTTGTATATTAGGTTTCTGATGATCAAATTGGTTTGTTAAGATGCATGTACTTCCTAATTTTTTTGGATAACTTGGAGTATGTGATTTATATCGAACCTTGCAGGAAAATTTGTTCCTGGTTGTTACACACTAGCAGTTTCGGAGGCACTTCCAGAGGATCTCCAGGTATGCAAGTCGAGTTTCTTTCCTTTTCAAGTCCGGTATAGTAATGCAGATTATTTCAAGAAACCAATTCTCCTGCAAAATTAGGACAGGGTTTCAATTGTTTCTTTTCCTTGTTAAAAAGGATTTGAAGTAAAATAAGAAAGAGAAAGAAGATATTGACATAAAGAAGAAAAGGTCACTCAATCTGGAAACTAGTGGGAATAAACGCTTCCAATTTTTTTTCTTGTCCTTGTTAAAAAGGATTTCAAAAAAATAAAGGTAGAAAGAAGGTAGTGACATAAAGAAGAAAAGGTCACTGCAACTGGAAACTAGTGTGAAAATGCTGCCAGGGCTATATTTCAAGAACTTTGACATTGTGATTGTTCCGATATTGACCCGAATAAAATATTGAAGAATAGAAGGACATATCACAGAAGATCACTAAACCACTGTCTGACTGTTAATTTCTGGCGAGCATAGCTGATGATTTACATTGACAATGTGATGGTGGATTGACTGAAGTTGGTCGACTGTGGTTGGGAGGGACCTGCGCCGCTGATGACTGGTTGTTTCGGCTATGGAGGTATTTGTAGTTGATTGTTGGTGGGGGCTGCCAGTGGGGAGAGAGATATCGACGGGGCCGCTCGCATTTTAATCCCAGTTCTTTGGATTATATGTCTTACACCGCTTGAATGAGATTAAATGAGTCTTCCGGAATCTATATCCGGTCTTTATCTGGTGTGCCAAACGCCAGATATGTATGTATTCTATCCCTCCCCTTTGTCAGGCCAACTAACTGGGGCCTTAAGTCTAGTGCTCTCATCCGAAGCCTGGGTACCTGCCGATACCAAGCCAAATGCAGCTCCCACCTCCCACACTTCCTCATTCCCTTTGACATTTCAACCTTCCTCGCTCGCCTATAATTTGTCTGCTCTGCTCCTCATCTAGTGGAACTGCAGATAAGATTGGCTTGTGGACCTCAGCGTAGCTGCTACTATTGTAGCGGATATTTTGATGGTTGTTCGTGGTAAAGATGAACTGTAGGTCTTGATTCTGTTAACTTTTTTCATGACTAGTCATGGGAATCAGAAAGTGCATCCTCAATGACGCGCCAATCATAGTTTTGGAATTACTATAAATATAGAGAGCAGACAAATTGAAAGAGAATTGATTTGGGTCTTACATGAACATTGAATGCTGTGGACTAAAAACGTGTTATTGGAGTGAAGGTTAGGAACCTACTATCACTGATGACGAATATATTTGCACTTCAATGATCTTACGACGTTGAAAAACAACTTCCGAAAGCAAGGTCGTTATTTATTTTTGGCAATCTACCTTCTGATTGATATGAAAAGGATGTAGATACGTTTGAAGCTGGTCATGCTCTCTCTGTTTATAGCTTATTTATTTAGATTTTTTTTTTCTGTTTTACCACTTTAGTTTTTTGAAATAACACAGATTGGGTATCATTTAAGTTCTCTGTATTATTGCAGAATCTTTGTCAAGATGAGCGCGTGATGTATATTCCACCCAAACGTGTATGAGTAGCTAGTTGGATGTCTCGCCACCAGTGCTCTTAGCACATACGGTGCAAATTAATTAACAGTACCAGAGCTGAGTGGTTTTGTAAACCTAAAAAGTCCAGTTGAGATTTGTGTTTACGTTCATATTCTGTGTGGCATTACCAAGCCTTTTTTAGTGGTTCCCCGCTGTTTATTACATCACGTGATTTAAGTGGATAGATTTCTGGATTCTGATTGCAGTTTCCAACATATGGCTAAGATTACAGGGTAAGTTTAGCCATTGAGAACGGGCAATATTTAGCATGATTCCATTTAGATGACACAAAAGTTGTTTCCTCTAATTTATAGTGTACAATATGCCGTGTGTGTGCACCACGACAGTTATGCTTGGTGGTGACGGATTTTAGGTCTTTGCTCAGTCCTAAATGGTTTGAGAAGACCTAGTTGAACATGGCGGTCAACTCTGCTCGATTGGACAGTCCCTCAAGCATTGAGGTGGACGGACTCGCCCCTGAGATATGAACTAATTCATTGGTTAATTTGAACCTTCAAGAGCTACACATTGCCAAACATTGTTGAGGGACTAGCAATTAGTTTCTTGGTTCCACCTGGCCACAAGCCAAACGAGGCTCTTTTTTTTTGATAATTATGAGAATTGCATTGATAATTAAAGGTTACAAGAATTTGTCAGAGGCAGCCATAAAGCCTTTACAAGAAAGTTCATGACAATACTCGCCAAAGGAAAACACAAATATAAAGACAAGTACAATAAAAACCTGTGGCACCAGTCAAGAAGAGATTTTGCAATAGTACAACATAAATAAAGGAAAGAGAGAGAGAGCTCATGGCAGTATATGCGCATTAATCTGGACTTGATAGACATTGATACGGGCGTTACATGCAAAAATTATTAGGGATTTGACCTTTTGAAGTTGCAATATTGTAGCTTTGTCGATACTGCAAAAGTGTAAAGTACCTACAAAATGACATATATCATAGAAAATCGGTGCCACCCTGTTAAGAGTCCTTTTACCAGTGCACTTGTTACTCTTTGCATTGCGGTGTAAGAGATGTACACCTCAATTTTTGAGTAAAGGGTCCAAGAACTCTTCACTAAAGGAAAGGGTAGTAGTACAAAAAAATGAAACTTCCCTTGCATTCAAGGGCTACAAATTGATGGCAATAGCTTCGTTGTTCCAATTCAGAGCCCCGAGCTAAGCAAACGAAGGATCTTCTTGAGAAGGAAATAATAGCCGTTTACAAGGCTAAAAAATTACTCGCCCCCCTTCAACCAACTAGAATTTGTCGACTCTATTCTATAGACCGGGGAGAATTACAACCAGGATCTAGAAGAAAACACCAACACTAGGATGAACGCCAGCGACCAAACATACTACCCCATCCTCAGCAGTAGAGGACCACCCCCACAGACCCACGAGAAGCACAAATGGAACAACAACAAACTGCTGCCAACCCATTGCCACTTTTACCAAACCCTCCAATCAAAACGACCACCCACGTGTAGCGCCTGAGCCAGAACGAAACTAGTAGTAGAGTTGTCAAAAGGGCCGGGCGGCCCGCGGGCTGGCCCGACCCGGCCCGGTTTTGGCCCGGGCTGGCCCGGCCCCGTGGATGAACAGTAGAGGCCCGCACACATAGGGCCTGGGGCCTGGGCCTGGACCAGGCCTGAACAATCTAAACGGCCCGGCCCGGCACGGCCCGGTTTCGGCCCGGTTTTGGCCCGGCCCGGTTTCGGCCCGGTTTTGGCCCGGGCTTGGCCCGGTTACCTGGCCCGGTCTGCGGCCCGGATTTTGGCCCGGTTTTGGCCCCACTTGTTTTTTGAAAATGTAACTTTTCCCCCCCTTTCTTCATCCCTATTTAGTTTCTGTTGCAATTTATTGAGCCAAGATTCTAATGATTTTCACAGGAACTAAATAGGGATCCCAAATTTCTGACCAAGTCCCAACATACCACGTACTGAAATACTCAAGAAAGATGTGTAGTACTTTTCCTACAAATAGTACTGATGCACTGAAGATAAGCCAACTCCTCACAGTGAAAGAAGGAAGCAAAATGCAAGCGTGCATTTAAGGATTAGTTGACTGCCAAGGAGACATGTAGCAAAAATTACCCTATTGCAGGGCAATAACAGGCAGATGGACAGTGACTGGACAAAACTCTCGTACTTAGTCTGTCATCTTGAGAGGAAATAACAAGTTTATACATTCCTCGACATCCATAGATCATATTCAACCAGACCAAGGTTAATTAAAATGAAAACTTCACTAATTATTAGACCAGGAGACATGAAAATTTTGGCAGTCTTAAGATGAAAGAGGGCCATCAATCTATCCTAGGCAAGAAATAGTGAAGTGAAAGCTATTGCGACAAGATATGACAGATGGTGCCTTAAAACAATTTTCTCATGTTAAAATTGAATAACATGAGAAAAAAAAAAAGGCCTGGGCCCAGGCCCGGCCCAAGCCCGGCCCTAAATATTGGGCTTAGGGCCTGGGCCTGGACCAGGCCTAGGATTCACTGCGCCAGGCCCGGCCCGGCCCGGCCCGTTTTACCCTCCCTCGGCCCGGCCCCGGCCCGGCCCGTTTGCAGGCCCGATGGGCTTGGGCTGGGCCGGCCCAAGCCCGGCCCTTTGACATCTCTAAGTAGCAACAACCATCTTTTATAATAGAAAGCATACTCCATCAGCTAGCTCGGATGGGTCAAGCGTAGCCAGTAGCACCACCAACCCACATCAAAACTGCAGAAATCTACCTAAAGCAGAACAGCCATACATCCTTCACTGTACTATCACCAGAAACCACAAGTACCACACAAACACATCAAGCATACAAGTAGCACATAGACAAACACGCTCAAGCATTCAACACGCAAGTCATCTGCAAACATACTCGTTGTCATAAATGAATATGTAAAAGCACTCGTGGGAGAGCAGGAGCCATCTCTCTCTCTCTCTATATATATATATATAAATATTTTGTTGGTTGGGGGGGGGGGGGGGGGGGGTGTTGTACGCCTAAGTGCAAGACAGAAACAAGTGGACAAGCAGCAACAACAACAACAACAAAACGGA
The DNA here is from genome assembly GCA_033065855.1 of Escallonia rubra. Classification (NCBI taxonomy): domain Eukaryota; kingdom Viridiplantae; phylum Streptophyta; class Magnoliopsida; order Escalloniales; family Escalloniaceae; genus Escallonia; species Escallonia rubra. The sequence goes on along the minus strand of JAVXUO010001101.1, from coordinate 148,516 downwards.
AGAAGAAGGAAAAAAAAGAAAAGAAAAGAAAAGAAAAGGGCATTGCCATATATCATAGTAATAATAATCTATACTATATATATTTGGATTCGATTGATGCCTTCCTTATTTTCGAAATCTCTAATCCTATGTTTTAGAATTTTTAAAATTTTAAAATACAATTAAATAGATGTTAAATTATGATTGGCTAAAAAGTAACTTCCATCCCATGACCTCTAATTATCAGAGCTCATGACCTCCGTTCCCCTACTGCATAATTAACTATTTCATTTTTGTGCTGTAATGCCTCGAACCCGAGGGTCCGAACACGTTCTTAAACCAAAACTCAATCATGTCTAAAACATAACAACCGTAATGGTAGAGCAGAGCATCTAAAATACCGCAAACATAATGATTTGAATCTCAAAATCTTAACTCCAAAAATAATCCAAAATTTTATTACAATCTCTCAGACTAATCATCTGAATCCAAAGGAAAATAAATCAACTAACCAATATTTTGTCTAAAAAAATCATAAGCTCTATTCTCAATATCATAAACCAGAGCGATTCCCACCGATGCACTAATATCTCGCCCTTCATACTACTTTTGGCCTGAAAGGGAAAGGAAACAAAAAACAAAGGGGTGAGCACAAATTGCCCGGTAAAAGTTTTTACACAGAGGGCCAAAACGAATACGAAACATGAGTTATCGAGTAGAGCCAATAAATAGAAATTTAGATAACTCAGTCAAATTTTCACAAACGAATACGAAAGTGACCAAAATAGGGTTACAAAAAAAATGAATAACAAATTTGAGTTATCGAATAGAACCAATAAATAGGAAATCAAATAACTTAATCGAATTTCACAAGCGAATAACAGAAGCAACCGAAAAGGAGGTTAAATAACGAATAAGTTGATTATTAATTCACACACGAATAATAAATCGACCCAAAACGGGGTTACATAACCAATAAGTCGAATATCAAAATATATTTACCAAATCTTGTGGGTATCACATACAAAATTGCTTAATATTAAGTATCACAAATCATGATTATACTATGTCGAATATCGTAACCGGCGTGTCACATATAAGTCACGATAATTAAAAATGACTTTCAAACATAAATATCACACACAAAGTAGTTTGATAAATATAGCGAATATTCATTTGAAGTCCAGAAATAGTCATTGTAGACTCAAACTGAAGAGAATAAAAATACGAATTCAATAAAATAAAAATCAGCTCAATCGAAGATCAAACGAGTGAGATATCGTCAATGAAAGTTTTCGGGTGAAAACTTAGTGGCACGAAAACCAAAGGAATAAAAGACATTGTCAACAAGTTAGGGGCCACCAGAAACTTGACAAGTGGCAAAAGGAGTACACCGCTGAACCAACAAATCTCGTAAAAGGCCACAATTAAAATTTATGAAATAATGTCAAGAACTAATAGAAACGGACACGTGGTGTTGAGTCTTTGAAAAGTAACCTTTTTGGCTGTGAACAGATAATGGCGTGGAACGTTAAAATAATTACGAATGACTTTTCACAATACAAAGAATACGGAGAATTTTTTTAAATCATGAGAACCGTCTTTAACGCAAGTTTTAAGAGAGTAGAAATTTCATGGATAACGTCAAAAATAAATATGATGAGAAATAATAAGCTCAAACGCAAACATGTTTTGGGAATTGTGAACAATAATGGTGGCTTGCTTAAATATGCCTTAAAACAAGGATGGTCGATAAAAGAACAGAAATCTAAGATTTATAAAGAATTTTCAACGCAAGTCACAACAACGGATTTCATGGTGAAGCTAAAAAAATTCAAGTGTGATGATCAACAATAGGCTCAGAAGCAAATTCAATTTTGAAATCAAATGAAGACGCAAAGATTCTCGTGTATGAAATGAAAAGACGGCGTAAAAATCCTTACCTCAAAGTAACGAATATCATCTCGAAAATCTCCTCTTTATCTTAGATCCTTATTTTAAAGTGACGAATATCATGTCAAAAATATCATATTTATCTTAGATCAATCACCACCTTTTTGCTTGAATACTCAAAACAATGCACTAGCTATTTTCTCTTTCCTCTCCTTTGTCTTTAAAAATATGAAGACTCTTATGTCTTATTTCCCCTTATATAGTGGGCTAATCTAATTCTAATATAACTTGAAGTCCCAATTTCTAGTGTAATTATAACACAACTAAAAGTCCTTATTACTAGTGTAATTATAACATAACTAAAATTCTTATTGCCAGTGTAATTATAACACAACTTAAAGTCCTAATTTAATCACAATATGACTTAAAATCCTAATCCAAGTCGAAATATCTTTTTTTTTTCTTCTAAGTAATATCTAATCTAATCACATTAGCCATTACGACTATTAAATATTAATTTCGTCACTAAAAGAACTCCATGAAAATTCTCTAAGGTCTATTACTTAATCCAAAATCAGTATAATTTTTTAATTATTACCTACACAAATATCTAAAAATCTGGGTATTATACATGCATAGCACGAGATTTTAGCTAGTAATAATAAGAACAACAACAACAACAACAATAAGATACTATTACACTCGTGCAAGCATACAAGCATCAAGAAACAAGAAACCTATAACAAAGGAGCCTGAACAAAAACTCCAAGAGAAAGAGTGCTGGCTAAAATTATCCATGCCCAAACCACCAATTACTATTACTACTCATCACGGAGAGGTTAACATGAGACATGATGAGGCCGCACAGACTGAGCAATGGAACAACTACAACCATATATCCTAAAGGAATCTGTAACATACCGGGTTGGAATCCAAGACCAAACACTGCCATTAAGTGCTTTTTCCATTTATAATTGATAATTAGCGACATTTGTTTCAATTTGTAACCACCCTCTCCATATAAGAGGTGTGAATCTCTTACTGAAGGCATATGAAAAATGTGAAATGCAATGACCAAAGCTTCTTTCTCTCTCTAAGCTGTTTATGTTCTCTCTCTTTCTCTCTCTTGTCCTCATCTCGTTACCTTCTTCTTCTTCCCTAGCTCAATTTCTTGCCACTTTTCCCTGTAATTGAACTGAAATTCCACTTGAATAGCCATGGCCGTAGTGTCTCAAGCTCGATACACTACAAATGGTCTCAGAGCCTCTTAATTGGGGCCTGAACTAGTCGCTAGCTGTAGGAATTTCTTCTTAACCTCACCATTTCCAAAATTCTTGTAAGAGCCTCGTTCCATGAAGAACAATTAGTTCATTGTAACTGAGATGCATGAACTCCAAGAAGTAATGGAAAATCGATTTGCGGCATACAACGTAAGGATGAGTTCAGTCGAAGCTACTATGGGGGACCTTCAACGGAGCAACTCTGCCTTGCTCCAGAGTTTCACAGAAATCAAGTTTCAATTAAGGAATTGCATGGCACAGATCAACTCCACCATAGAACTTCCACCGCATCAAGATCGAGGTGAATCTAACCAAAGCCAATTCCAGTATAAGCCTCCTGTTAATTACAATTCCTCCACTCAAGCTAGACACGAAGACTGGGAGCACAACCATCCATCATACGATCTGCAACACGGCTCATTTGAGGCTACCTTGGGTGACTTACGGCTCATTAATGCATCAGATTACATGGATATGCGAAACTCTACTCAATCAAATGCGAAGTTAAACGCAACCAGCACGCAGCCAGCGAATCATGCAAAGACGAGCGAAATGCAGTACTCTGTGGAGCATCTACAAGGTACACCACCTCCTATCATTCAGTGTCGCAATTATACCACATAATATCTAATGGAGCTAGATAAAAAAGAGGATCAATTCATTGATGCTCTTCGCTGCTGTGAGATTGAGTGCCGAACTCAAGGTCGAAATATGACGAAAGAAGATATTTAGCAGATTGAACAATCTCATGATATTTCATTGATGAACCTTTTCTCGTATCGACAACAAATGTCATCCGTCTGTAAATATGTGGATGATTTTCTGCTACTTAGGTCTTGGGTTTCAATTTATTTAGGACGAGAAAGTTCTGAAGAAATCAATGTCAAATGTTTTGTTGACGGTCTCAAGGCTGAAATCAAAGATCTGGTGTATAAATGGAGTCCTTTGACCTTATCAACAACTATTTTTGTGGCCAAATACGGGGAAACCGCTTGTGGAGCCAATGTGTTTGACGAAAGGTCCAAGAGAATGCTCACTAGCGATTGCTCATTTATTTGTATTTCTGAATCAACATCTCAAACTACGGAAAGGACAAATGATTTAGTACACCGTACGGCGGCAGATGGAGATGTATCAAAAGCGCGAGAATACTCACCGAGTATTGAAGATGGTGATTATCTTGTTTTTCCTGGAAGTGGTACTCAATTTGAGGATATAATCAATCATAACATTGATTATATACTTACTGACTGGGCAAAGCACACAAGGGATATTTTAGATGTTGGTATTGGGGTTGCTAGTTTTGATGGCTATTTGGTGGACAAAGGATTTATTAGTATGTCATTTGTTCCAAGGGATGAAAATGAAGCTCAGAGCCAGCTTGATGAGGAGAACAAGCATTCGGCTCAGAAGTTGTTGGTACAGGTGCTCAAAGTTCCCTCGGTACGTTTGTGTTTGATCCAGGTGGAAAAGTTAAAAGGCTAAACGATGGGCAGCTTGGGTTCCCATCCTTGAAGACAAGGATGATTTCGAGGGGTTGGCAATGTAACATACCGGGTTGAAATCCAAGACCAAACACTGCCATTAAGTGCTTTTTTCCGTTTATAATTGATAATTAGCGACATTTGTTTCAATTTGTAACCACCCTCTCCATATAAGAGGTGTGAATCTCTTACTGAAGGCATATGAAAAATGTGAAATGCAATGACCAAAGCTTCTTTCTCTCTCTAAGCTGTTTATGTTCTCTCTCTTTCTCTCTCTTGTCCTTATCTCGTTACTTTCTTCTTCTTCCCTAGCTCAATTTCTTGCCACTCTTCCCTGTAATTGAACTAAAATTCCACTTGAATAGCCATGGTCGTAGTGTCTCAAGCTCGATACACTACAGAATCAAGACGAATGCCACATCCATCCAACCCAAAATATAGAGCCTTTGTCGACCTTTTATCTAATAAATGCATCCCTTCCAGAAGTCATAATTTTTTTTTGCAATTATTGGCTCTAGAATTATTACTGTAGTAGGTACATCAAATAAACTATAGTTGATTTAATGAGTCATTTGCAGTTTTACAGTCTGAATTAGTTCATACTTAGACATTCATGACTTAATCTTTGAGACAAGCATATGATACTGGCAGAATCATTAGGTAGCATTCCTTTTCGACATCGACACTGCATGAGCCTAGCCGAGGGTATCAAAAGGTCAAAACGGGCATGACTGTCGTTCGTAAGAAGCGAGAACGCTTAGTTTGGGCAAACAGACACCGAATAAACCTTGTGTCTACAAAAGGTTTTGCATCCCAGAGATCGAGTGTCGTCCTTATGGGCCGTGCAAGTGTCTCAATGAGTTGAGACGTGCAAGGTTCACGGGGCGAGCTAACGAAGCTAATCAACTAGAGATATTAATTTCACGGAACTGTGGTCCCGATCGATCCCCATACTAGTTCAATCATTCCAACCCTAATTGGTCAACCCAAAGTCAATCCATGTCCTGCAAGGTCGACCTCACATACTAGGGACATCGAGGGCAACCGATCTGATTCAAAGAAACATGCATTAGCAATCGTTGGTGACAGTGAGTGAACCACAACAACGTGAGTTAGTCAGCATCCACCCCATGTGCTCAGACGTGTTGGTGGGCTGCCAGATGATGTAGTTACAAAGGAGGGGCTTTCGAAGATAAATATCAGCTCAATTATTTTCCTTGTCATTTTATCACTATCTAAATTTCACTAGTTGTGGGTGCTGGAAATTGGATGAAGCAAAATCATATACTTTGAGGCGCGTAATCGCTTGCTTTAAGGCTTTATTTGTTCCCGCTCGAAATCGAGTCTGCTATTGGGTTATCGACAAATAGTCCTCCATGAAACATGAAAGCCTCAACGTGAATGTGTAAATTGTAAATTCGAAAATTCTCCTTAGAGGTCTCTTTGGAGAGGGTTAACTACAGCCATGTCCCTGACGTTAGGTTTAAATTACAGTCACGGACACTAAGTTTCAAATTGTAGCAGACCGTGATCAATATCTTTGAACAGATATTAATTGTGTCCATCCATCATTGATCCATTAAAAAGTTGCACTTTTTGGCTGATATCATCCATGTGTATTTTTTGAATGTCAATACTACCCTATATACACACACACACACACACACACATTGTGTAAAGATTGAAAACCCTAATTTGGAAAATTAGGGTTTTAAACCCTATTCTAAATAAAGGTCTCTCTAACAACAATTAACAATAAGCAAATTGTAATTGAATCTTCTTCCCCCCCCCCCCCTCTGTTTTCTCAAAAGCCAAACACTGACAATGAAAAAGCATGATGTAGCTAGCGAGTGAGACGAGGAGTATGGGGGCGGCGATGCGGTGGGAGAGGGTGGGGGTAGCAGCGACAGGTTGGTGGGAAGGTGGGGGTAGCAGCGACAAGTTGATGGGAGGGTGAGGGTAGCACCGGCGGGTTGAAGAGAGGGTAGGGGCAGCGGCGACGAGGGTGAAGGAGGGTGGGGTGGGGGGAAATGGTAGCAGCGGTAGAGTGGGGGGAAGTTGGGGCATGCAGAGACATGGTGTTGGGGGGAAGGTGGGGTCAGAGTATAATGGAGAGGGAAATTTAGAGTGGTGATGGGAGGTGGAGGCTGACGTGTGGTGGCTAGCGGTGATCATGGTGGTACTACGGTGGTGGGTTCTCCAAAAGGAAGAGAAAGAAGAAAAGAGATGAAGTAATGGCATTTGGAAAAGATAACCTTCTAACCTAAGGGCAATAAAGTCATTTTTTAAAACAGTTTGGTTTTTAAGATTCTGTTTGGTGTGTACATATAAGTGTAATTTGTCAAAACTAATGGACATGCCTGTAGTTTCATCCTAACCTCAGGGGACAGGGTTGTGATTAACCCCTTTGGAGAAGTGCAAGTCTTGGCTTATAGAAGAGAAAAAGGTTGAAGATTGCAATTGTTCTAGAAGAACATAAAAACTAATTCAAATTCATATAATAAATCACGCCTTTTCAGTAAAACTAACTTTTCCAAAATAAAAATATTAAAGTGCTAAGTGCGCCTATAGTCAGGCACCAGCAAGCGGGTAGCATGAAAACTGGCGCATTATAGCCTTAATACCATGTAGATTGTGAAAGAACCTTCCCACTTATAAACCCTTCAAAACCCATTTCTAAGCAATGTGGGACTACGTAGTTTGCTTAGTTTCAAACTGTTACTATCCCAATCTGGCTGCGCCCATTTGGACCATTGCTATTCCAATATGGCTGCACATATTTGGACCGATGTTATCCTAATCCAGTGGTGCATAGTTGGACTGCTGCTATCCCAACCCGGTTGCGGATAGTTGGAACGTTGTTATTTAAACTCGATTGCGCACATTAGGATCACTGCGCCTGAGCGTTGTCATCACGTCATGTGCCCCTGGAATGACGACCGTCTCTGCGACACTCGTCGTCATGCCCGAGTGTTATCTTTGTGTCACGTCCCCCCGGCACGATGCCCATCTCCGCGACACCCGCCTCCGTGCTCGAGCACCGTCATCGGGTTAGGTGTCCCCGGCACGACGCCCGACTCCACGACACTCGTCGCCGCACACATGCATCTTTTCCATGTCATGTGCCCCCAGCACTGCACACAGTCCACTGCGCCCAAACGCCATGTTGCTTATATAGTCCCCCCCCCCCCGGCATCATATCACACTACCGCGCTGGTCCATCCTTTCACCATACCGCGCTTGCCTTGCTTTGTTCATGGAACATGCTTCGACCCACTCCCCAGAGTGTGCAACGTCCCGCGGAGATAAGTGACTCCTCAGGGACACTATCTCTGCCAGGGAGCTCTAAGTGCTCCCACAAGAGGACTCCCCTCTCGCCAGGTAGGCGACTTCTCCGAGACACCACCTCAGCCCGTCGGGTAGGCGACTCCTCTAGGACACTGCCTTAGTAGGCTCCGAGTGCTCTGGCACAAGGACTTATCCGCAAGGATAGACGACTCGTCCTGGCCACTATCTCTGCCAGGGAGTTCCAACTCCGCTTCTGCCAGGTGAATGACTTATCCAGGACACTACCTCGGCCCGTTAGGTAAGTGACTCATCCACGACACTTCCTTGCCACGCTCTGAGTGCTTCGGCACAAGGACTCACCTGCGGGATAAGCTTGCTCTCTAAGACACTATCTCTGCCAGAAAGCTCCAACTCCTCTTCTGCCAGGTAGGCGACTCCTTCTGGACACTGCCTCAGCCCATCGGGTAGGTGACTACTCCAGGACAATACCTCGGCGTGTTAGACAGGCGAATCCTTCCGAACACTACCTCGGCCCGTTAGGTAGGCGACTCCTCTGGGACATTACCTTGGCTCACTCTAAATGCTTTAGCATAAGGACTCACCCGCGGGATAGGTTCGCTCGCTAAGATATTATCTCTTCCTGGGTGTTTGCATGACTAGTTTACATGCTCCGACGCTGGAGTCTTCCATCGACACCCCTAGGGACTATGAACGCCGGTTCACTTTGACACGGGAACAGGTCTTTAAAGGGCATCGTGCCTAGTCCGCCTGACAGTTGAGCGTCGGGTCTTCCCCAGCGCTGCCACGTCCTCAGCGTCTCTCGACGCCATGTGGGACTCTGCAAGGGCTTTGGACTAGTGGCTAGATCAAAGGGGCTTTTTGGCCATACCGGCGCTGTGTGAGCTAGTCTTTCTAGACAGACAGAGCGACGCGGTGTGGGGCTGGCTGGATGAATATGCGATCTGATAGTACGCGGAGCATCGGCACCTGTGGCCCTCTTGGTAACGTGTCACTCTGGGGAGCACCACGTGTCGCTTGATGATATTATCATCTCAACCCTTATAAATAGGGGGCTTGAGAATTCATTTGAGGACAGAAGAAAGAAACTCATTCCCACCATCACTTTCTCATTCTAGAATTCTAAAAGAGAAACATACGAAACCTTAATACTGGACCTTGACTCTGGACCTAAGCATTGGATTGTGACTGTTGTCATGTATTCTTCTCGTGCCATCCCCTTCACAGCACTACAACATTCAGGCTCTGTCTGGGAAGCCCTTGGTCTCTGCTCTTACCCCATCTTTGCTTTGTCCCACATCAGCATACTTGGCATCTAACTCGGACTGCATTCCTTGTGGCACTTTCACAACGACTGTCACTTTCTTGGCATCACAAACAAATTCCTAAACCCAACAACCTTCCACTTGTTTAAAACTACTACAAAGGTTTTAAATTCATCTATAGCGAAGACATACATGAAGCTAATAAGGATACGTAAATGTATCTTTCGATTTAAACATTTATTTAGTGCAAATAACTCAAAGTTCTATAAGAGTGTTTTATGAACTCTCAAGAAAGTAAACCCAAACTTTCATAAGAAGCAGCACCACTTCTAAGTTCATATAGGTGAAGCTACGCTATGTGTTTCCGTTATTAAGAACACATTACAAGTTGGTCTCATTCTTCACTAAGAGAAAATGCTCAACCTCCAAATCGTAAAGGACAGTGCTGAATATTTGATTAAAAAGTGGCTCACAATTATCAGTACTAGCAATCACACATCAATAACTTTTTTTTACCCTTTAAATCTTACAACTGGTTATTTCCTAGTAGTAGGTTGGTTACTATTACTGGTGATTAATTCAATTTGTTTCGACCCCATCTCACATGACGTCATTTTTACTAGCTCTCTGACAAAGTTTTTGTGAGAGGATCCGCCAAGTTTTTACTTAACCTCACATAGACAATTGTTATAACGCCATCTGATATCAATTGTCTTAAAAATTCATGTCTTAGAGTTGTGTGTCTAGACTTATCGCTATAGGTACTACTATATGCTCGTAATAAAGTGGCTTCACTATCACAGTAAGTAGAAATAGGAGGCATAGGATTATAGCAAAACTTTATATCTGACAACAAGTTTCTCATCTATGGTGCTTCCTTGCCTCTTGCTGCAACAACAACAAATTCGGATTCCATAATGGAATGAGATATGCAAGTTTGTTTCTTGCTTGCCCAAAAGACTGCTTCTCTTGCAAGGGTAAATAGCCAACCAGATGTAGACTTATTATATCCCACAATCGTGGTCCAACTCGTGTCATTGTGTCCTTTTAGTACAACCTGATAATCATTGTAGAAAATTCTGGTTAATTGTAAATCTACTAAGTTTACACACAGAGAAAGCAACATCTGGTCTCGTACAATGCATAGCGTACATTAAGCTACCCATAGTACTAGCATATTCTAGTTATGCTATTACTCTACCAAAATTTCTTCCTAATTTCATATTTGGATTAAAATGAGTACTGAAGTCTTACAATCCAAATGCTTAAACTTAGTCAACATTTGTATAGTCTAATGAGATTGACTCAAAGCATAACCCCTACTATGCTTCCTACCTTTTATTCCTAAGCTAGTATCCACCTCACTCAAATCTTTTATTTTAAGCATGGAAGATAGATACTTCTTGGTCTCATTTATCCTAACCATGTGTTCCCAACCTACTCTGGTCGCACCCAAAAGGCCCATTGGGGGTCCCAATTTTAATGACACGTCCGTACAAGCAACAGTCAATATTCAACGTTCACAACCGGTCAAAGCGTGCACACTCAAGTCACGTGCACTTCTCACTATTGTTACGTTACTTCGTCACTAAGAAGCTCATTTTCGTGCGATGCTTCATCACACTACGACCGTCGCATGTCGCACGTCACCCGTCTACGCGCCATGGCACTTGCCCAAGGAGGTTGGCCTTGGCCTCCCCCTTGGGGTCGGCCTCGGCCTTGGCCTTCCCCTTGGGGTCGGCCTCGGCCTCCCCTTGAGGTTGGCCTTGGCCTTCCCCCAAGGGTTGGCCTTTGGCCTCCATCCTTAGCACATTCACTACTCTTCAAGGGACAATGCATCGTCCGCGACCCTCGTCACACGTCGCCCGGACGCTGTCTCCGCTACCCCCATCACCAGGACGTCCCCTCCGCAACCCCCGTCGCTCATCGCTGGGACGTCATCTCCGCGACTCCCATCGTCCGGACGTCATCTGCGCCACCCCCATCGCCCGTCGACCGGACGTCATCCGCGTGACCCCCATCGCCGGTCGTCCGGACGTCATCTCTGTGATCCCCGTCACACGGACATCATTTGCCCGTCTCCCCTCGCCCAGAAGTCATCTCCGCGACCCCCGACACATGTCGTCTGGACGTCATCTATGCGACCCCCGTCGCCCGTTGCCCAAACATCATCTCCCCGACCTTCGTCGTTCGCGTCCGCGCGACAGCAACACCCCATCACCCTTTCACCACTTCATACACAACTTCTTTTTCTTTCTTATGAATTTTTTTTCAAACTTTCCCCATCCCACTCCTCTCTTTCTCTTCATGTACATTCTGAAAGTTTTCTTGGGGGCTTCCTCCTTAAGGCTGCAAAAAATACAAAAAAAAATCAAATTCAAAAGAAAGTCATTAGGGCAGAGCCTGCCTATGAGCCCAACCCGCGCGCCCTCTTCCTCTCTCAGTCCCACGCCCAATTCATCACCCGAACCCGACCCGCGTTCCTCCCCCAAATTCTAACCCTAATTTTTTCCCGTCATCTCTTTCTCCTTAAGTTGCCGCCCCCTTGCGGCGTTGCCAACCTCCTTTGGCCTCGGCCTTCTGCCGCGCAACTCCCTGGCCAGCGTCGCCCCCTCGCCGGCGACCACCCCCCTCTCCCCTCCCCCTCCCCTGCCCACCCACGGCAGCCCCGCCGCCGTCGCCCCCATTTTTTCCCTTATCTCTTTTTGCCTCCCTCGGCCTCATTCCCTTCCCCCGCCCCCTAGCCTTGCCCCCCTCCCCCACCCCCCTCGGCCTCCCACCGCCGCGGCTGCCCACCCTTCCTCATCATCTTTTCCCCACATCGGCCAACTCCACCAAGGCCGAGGCCGACCCTTCCTTCCCCTTTAAGGTCGACCCATCCCCCTCCACCACGGCCAAACTTTGGTCACCTTCAACCTTCTTCTTTCCTTCACCCGCGGCCAACCTTCAACACTAACACATGACCATCCTCCATGCCCACCTCGGCCTCTTCCCCCTTCCACTCTCCCCTTTCGGCCAACTCTACCATGATCGAGGCCGACCCAACCCTTTCGACCATGGCTGAACTTCGATCACCAACTTCGGCCTCTCTCTCACCCTTCACTGTGGCCACACTCGACCTCGCACCCTCTTCCAACTTCAACCCTTTACCTTCACACCACGACCGATAACCAAAGTCGACAACCCATACACACTTCGGCCTACCCATCATTCTCTCATTTCGGCCATCAGCCTCCTCCGCACTTCTCGGCCGACAACCAAAGCCAACACTTGGGAAATTTTATTTTCTTTGCAGCATTGGCTGCCTTGCATTGCCCGCGCCCTTGCGCCTATCGTCGACTGCCCAAGCATCGCAACGCCCGACAAAGAGCTTGTCGCACCCCGCGACACGACGTCCCTCGACATCAACATCCTTGGTAGGTGGTGCGCGAGGCAGCTCGAACCACCTACTTCTATTCATTGTTCAATGCCCATCGCTCGGGAACCATATCTGAAACGCTCGTCGTCCATCGCCCCGGGCATTATCTACACGACCCCCGTCGCCTGGGGCCAGGCACCGACTACACGCCCATGCGCCCTATTATCGTGCCCCCATCATCAAACCAAGCATTCCAAGGTTTCAGTAGGTGGTGCACGAGGTGGCTCGAGCCACCTACTCTTCACCTTCGTCATTCAGAGACGATGTCAACAACTCGTCGGCCAAACAACACCAAATCTTGCTAAGTGTTTATGCGTGCGGCGCCCGCCTGGGTTGCCCCTCCACGCACAACACATGTAAGGGGCTTATGTTCCCAACCTACTCTGGTGGCACCCAAAAGGCCCACTGGGGGTCCCAATTTCTGTGACATGTCTGTACAAGCAACAGTCAATATTCAACGCTCACAACAGGTCAAAGCGTGCACGCTCAAGTCACGTGCACTTCTCACTATTGTTACGTTACGTCGTCACTAAGAAGCACATGTTCCAGCGACGCTTCATCGTGCTGCGACCGTCGCATGTCGCACGTCACCCGTCTACGCGCCATGGCACTTGCCTAAGGAGGTTGGCTTTGGCCTCCCCCTTGGGGTCGGCCTTGACCTTGGCCTCCCCCTTGGGGTCGGCCTCGACCTTGGCCTCCCCCTTGGGGTCGGCCTCCGCCTCCCCTTGAAGTTGGCCTTGGACTTCCCCCAAGGGTTGGCCTTTGGTCTCTATCCTCAGCATCTTCACTACTCTTCAAGGGACCATGCATCGTTCGCGACCCTCGTCGCCCGTCACCTGGACGTCGTCTCCACAACGTCTGTCGCCCGGACGCTGTCTCCGCGACCCTCGTTGCCCAGAGCCCGGACGTCGTCTCCAAGACGTCCATCGCTCGGACGCTGTCTCCGCGACCCCCGTCGTTTGTCGCCCAGACGTCAACTCCGGGACCCCCGTCGCCCGAACATCATCCCTGCAACCCCCGACGCCTGTTGTCGGGATGTCATCTACGCGACCCCGTCGCCCAGACATCATCTGCGCGACCCCGGCGCCCAGACATCATCTGTGCGACCCCTGTCGCCCGTCGTCCAGACGTCATCTGCGCGATCCCCATCGCCCGTCGCCAGAACATCATATGCGCGACCCCCATCGTTCGTCGTCCGGACGTCATCTCCACGACCCCATCACCAATCGTCCGGACGTCATCTCTGTGACCCCCGTCGCCCGCGCGCTGTCTTCGTGACCCTAGCGCCCGCGCGTTGTCTCTGCGACCCTTGTCGCCAGCGCCTGCGCACCACACTCTCACACTCTGCTGCGCCCATGCGTCGCGCCACTAACACAGTCGTGCCCCCTGGCTCTCTATCACACTACCATGCTCCTTGCATTGGTCCATCCTTTCACCACACCATGCACACCTGGCCTTGGTCGTGGAACATGCTTCGACCCACTCTCCGGAGTGTACATCATCCTGCGGGTATATGCGACTCCTCTGGGACATTATCTTCGTCAGGGAGCTCTAAGTGCTAAGGCATGAAGAATACCCTTCCGCCACGTAGACGGCTCCTCCGGGATGCTACCTTGACGTGCTCCGAGTGCTCCTACATAAGGACTCATCTGCGGGGATAGGCGACTCCTCCAGTACAATATCTCCGCCAGGGAGCTTTTCAACTCCTCTTCTGCCAGGTAGACGGCTCCTCCGGGATGCTACTTCGATGCGCTCCGAGTGCTTCGGCACAAGGACTCACCCACGGGGATAGGCGACTCCTCCGTGACACTATATCCGTCAGGGAGTTCTAAATGCTCCGGCATGAAAACTCCTATTTCGCCAAGTAGACGGCTCCTCCGGGATGCTACCTCGGCCCGCAGAATAGGCGACTCTTCCGTGACACTATCTCCGCCAGGGTGTTTGCGTGACTGGCCTACGTGCTCCGGCACTGGGGGCTTCATCAGCACCCTTAGGGACTATGACCCTCAGGTCATTTCGAGACGGGAGTAGGTCTCCGGAGGGCATCGCGCCTAGTCTTTCTGGCAGTTGGGCGATGGGTCTTCCCCACCGCTGCCAGACCTGTGGGACTCTGCAAGGGCTTGGATTGGTGGCTAGATCAAGGGGGTTCTCTGGCCACACCGACGCTGTGGGAGTCAGTCTTTCCAGACAGACAGAGCGACGTTATGAGGAGCAGGCCGAGAGAATATGCGATTCGACAGTCTATGGAGCACCGACATCTGTGGACCCCTCTGTGACGTGTCACTCTCGGGGAGCACCACGTGTCGTCTGATGACATCATTATCTTAACCTCTATAAATAGGGGTCTTAAGAAGTCATTAGGGACGAAACTCTCACATTTTTTCTTTCTCACTCTAGAATCCTAGGGAGAGAAACATACAAGACCCTGACTCTGGACCTAAGCATCGGACTGTGACTGTCGTCGTGTATTCATCCTGCACCATCTCCCTCGCAGCACTGCCACCCTCAGGCTTTGTCTGGGAAGCCCTTGGTCTCTGTCCTTGTTCCACCCTTGTTGTGTCCCACATCAGTACATTTGGCATCTGACTCGGACTGCATTCCTTGTGGCACCTCCACGTCGACTGCAAACCACTTTTCTTAGCATCACCATGTTAGCTCCAAAAACTAGCATGCCATCAACATACAAGCAAACTCAAAGTCCATAGTTAGTAGTGAAGTTAGAACAAATACATCAATCTGCACTATTGTGCTTGAAATCGAAAGATTGTATAATTGAATCGAATTTCTCATGCCACTGTTTTGCTGCTTGTTCAAGTCCATACAATTATTTCACTAACTTTACCTTCTTTTTGTTTCCAGGTAAAATAAACCCTATGACTTGCTCCATGTAGACTTCATCACTCAGTCCCTATTTAAGAAGGCAATCTTAATATTCATTTGATGAACATAAAGATGGTGAATGGATGTTAATGCCATGAGAACTTTACTTGAAGTTATACGAACCACTGATGCATAGGTGTCGAAGTAATCAATTCCCTCTTTCTGTCTAAACCTCTTAGCTACTAATCAAGGCCTAAAGGCTTGAACATAACCATCAAAATTGTATTTTCTTCTAAAACCCCACACTCTGTGGATTTAAAACCTCGGGGTAAATCAACTAATACCCATGTGCTATTAGACGTAATCAAGTCCACTTCATCATCAATTGATTCCTTTCAAAAGGATGCATCCCTCGATGACGTAGCTTCACAAATGGCTTAGGGTCATCCTCCAATTTTAATATGATGGGTAGTTGTTAATTATGTTCTTATTTCTGTCATCCTCAACAAGAAACATAATACTTTGAGAATAAATAAAATCTAGTTTTCATTCTTTCTCTTTCCTTACTTTAGTACTTTTTCTAGATTCTGTTGGCTGAATTCTAGAGTCAGTAAACTAATCTCATTGTTTCATTCCCAATCTTAAAGCTTCATTTTAGACCACTTCGCTAAGAACCATCCTTTACGATCTCAAAATCAGTAGAAACCTTAGTTTCAAAGAATTTTATATATCGAGATTCTAATGCGACATTAGACTCTAGATCAAAAAAAAATCTTATAGGCCTTGCTATTTTCAGGATATCCAACAAATACACGTCTAATAGCCCTTGTTCCAAACTTAGTCCTTTTAAAATCTGGAACTCTATAATATGCTAAACACCCCCATCCTTTTAAATATGAAAGGTTAGGTTTTCTACCTTTCCACAATTCATAAGTGCTCACGTCGTTCCTTTTGGAATGTACCTTAATTTTTTAATTAATTAGGAGAATTTGGTATAACAATCTTGTCTTCTTAGTTACACAAGTAGACACCCACTTTCTAAAGAGACCAAATATTACATGAAATATGCAAAAATATAACATCAGGCGAAACTCACCATGATGGATCTAAATAGACATAAAATAACACGAAAAACTTGGTGGATCTAACTAATAAACGAAGTTTCCTTTTTTGTAATGCTTTTTCTTGGAGACAAAGTAAAAAGCCTAGAGCAACGCAGAGCAGGGCACCAATTGTTCTCCACCTTGAGCAACCCATATGATTTCCTCCACCCAAAGCCACCTTCTTTGTGCTTTTCGAGTGCTTGCAACATAAGACTGGATCTTCAATCTGGATATCTCTGTCGTCACCTTGAATGCAAACCCCTACCGCTCGATCATCACAACTAACAAACCAAGTGGCTAATACCATAAGATTACCTTTGCATGCCAATAAGAACGCTCTGACTACACCTCAACAACAAATAACCCTCCAAAGCCAATCAACAGCCAAACCATACACTCAATCACATAAGACTCGAGTCATTAACTTACACAGAGGGGAATGGGACAACTCTATTAGAAGAGATAAGAAGACGGGGGATGGAAAGGGTGGGATTTTCCTTTCAACTTCTAGATGAGAGAAACGCCTAAGTAGAAACCTAAATCAAACCAACTATTGAAACAAATCCACATACCCAAAGAAAGTAAACAACCAAGATGAGGAGGGTCTAGAACGGGAACAAGAGGCAAAGAAAGGGATCTGTGAATACCACTCACGCTACAAGCATATAACTGAATTTGGTAGCTAATCAAAATTTGAATTACCAAAAACCAAAAAACACCCCAAGCCATGATAACTAAGAAAATCTAAGCAAATAGATGATGAGATGAGATCCCAAGTGAAGAAACCCGAACCAAGTTGATTACCCGCACCATAATGAAACTCTATCATCCGATGACCATAGTCAGCTGTAGAAGATGATTTCCTTGATATGTGCTGAATTTGATATTAATGAATGATGAGAGGGAGAGGATGGAAGAAATTGGAAAAGAGAAATCTACATAGGAGTGGCTAAATCATATAGAGAGAAATCTATATGGATTTTTGGGGTCTGTGGTTCCATCAAACTTGTCTATATCCGACATCTTAAATTTAGGTGACAGTCGGTCTTCAGGGTTCAGGATGAGTGCACTAAGGTCTAGCGAGTCATATGCCCTTCTCATTCGGGCAATCTAGGATTCAAGTACGACCAACTTATCCTTCCATTCTGGGGCTGCAGGTTTTTCCTCCTCATTTTCTGATTCATACTGCCGAACTCGCCTTCTTTTATCGCCCTTCTACTCTACTTAGACTCATCTTCGTGCTCTCGTTTACCTCTTTTCCTAACGTTTTTGATGTCCTCGGAAGTTTGTGCTGCTTGATCTGCCCGGGCTGGGAAATCGGGCTGAAAATCCATTTGTAGTTCGCCAACGATGCGGACCAAATTGCCAACCGTTGGGTTAGGGACAATCGTGCGCATATGTGAGGCAGAAAATAAGAGCGCAATTATCACAGCTATAACACATAGTACATACAACACAAAGAAAGTACAAAAGGGCCGAAAAGAAATAATAAAATTTTAAGTCTATTTCTCTTAGTTTTTTAGTCCCGGCGAAGTCGCCATTGTAGTGAACCGCCTCTAAAAATCCCTTAGACCCCGAAAAGAGTCTAAACAGTTTTAGAGATGGCATCTTATTTATTAAATAAAAGAAAAACCCAAAATGTCCAAAGACTAACTAATCTATCAAAAACAGAAAAACGAGTTCAGGGGCTAAGTAATACAACCGGAAGGTGCTAAGAACCCGTCATACCCTTTTGGTCTCTAATTCATTTTCATTGATTTTTTGGCCTTAAGCACATACAAATATGCATATATCACAAACCCTGCACTAAAAGAGAAAAGACTTTTAGCAACCGATTTCTAGCGACGGAAGAAAATTCATCGCTAAAAGTCACTTTAGCGCAGTGTTATTAAAGGTGCAGGTGCATCTAAGGCGCAAAAGGTCCCTGGAGCCTAAGCGCAAGGCGCAAGCGAGCGCCTTTTCGAAGCGAGACGCAAAATTAAAATAAATAAATAATAGTGCATTAAAACAATAAAATTAAATTTTAAAAAATTAAGAACATAGCAATTAACAAAGTTCCAAACACTAGAAAAAGTTTCAAAATTCCCAACATCATAATTTAACAAACTTCTAACAGTACAAAAGTCTTAAATCCACTGAATATATTATTTACAAAAGTCCAAGGCTAATAGCTGCCTAGTGTTTAGATTTAGTGCATAATGTATTTTTTGTTTTCATTAAGTGGAAACTGAAATCCCTGAATATGTGAAGTAAGCAGGAAAGAACAGACACTGTGCTCTTGTGTTTCTGATGTGTGAGTTACTATTTTGTGATTTAGAGACATACCCCCATTTACTTTAATTTCAATATTTATCGCCTGTAAGTTTATTCAATATAGACACAAGTTCATGGATAATTATTCAAGTGTAACTGTGTAAGTAATGTATAATTCCAGAGAAGGCTTGCATGGCTTCCACGTTCTGTTTAACAGGTTATGACGTGTAAGCTCCAAATGCGTAGCAGCTCCAAATGCCTGCATCGGCACCTCTCAGGCCCTGAACCAGACTTTAACATCACCACTTCACTGCCCATTGTACTCTCCCAAAAGCTTCTCACTTCCTCTGTTCCTCTCTACGTACCAATCTCTCTATCTTTCAGCTATGTCGTTGGGTGCAGGCTTCTAACTACAAATTCGCACTGTCACGGCTGGGAGCAAGGGAGGGAGTGACAGTCTGACGATGGAGTGAAGGAGGGAGGGGAGAGAGAGAGAGAGAGAGAAACCAGCGGGGTGTAGGCGTGGAGCAGTGGAGTAGCAGCGACAGGAGCAGCGCCGCGGCGTTGACAGAGGCAGCAGAGCAGCTAGCGGCCGGCGGAGAGGGGACAGGCGATGGCAGCGACGACGGCGACCGGTCACCGGAGCAAGGACGAGGAGTGACGAGATCACCAGAGCACAGAAAAGTCGCACGCACATAGTTCTGTCTCACGCAGACAGTGAAATTGATTTGGATTTGGGGATTTTAGACTTTGGGACTTTGGGTTAATAATTAGAAAGCTAAAAAGAAAACAAGATCCAATGGCCCATGTAACAAGATGATATAACATCCAACGGCCCAGAAACATATGCGCCTAGCTTTGCGCCTCCCGCCCCGCTTCGCGCCTAGCGCCTTAGCGCCTAGGCTCACAAGGCGCGTGCCTACTTGAACGCGCTGCGCCTAGGCCTAGGCGAGGCGAGGGTTGTGAGCCTGAGCGCGCCTTGCGCCTAGGCGCGCTTTTAATAACACTGCTTTAGCGTCGAATTTTTTCAGTCAGTAAAAGTGCATCTCTAACTATCTTTACCGACGGAAAAGTCCGTCGCTAAATGTTACTTTCGAATTGAACCCATTTATCCCGTAATTTATAATGATCTTTAGCGATAGACTTTTAGCAATAACCAAAAATCAGTCGGTAAAGGTGATAAAAACCAACAAACTCTACTTCTTTCTCTTTCTCATTTAGTCGTGGCGAAGTCGCCATTGTAGCAACAACCAAAAATCAATCGAATCTGGATCCCCTGCTGTCCCCAAATCATATGGATGCAGATTGCCTTCTTCTTATCCAAAAGTCGGTAGAATCGAGCGGAAGCCGCAAAGGCAAGATTTGCTGTCCGAAATGCATTAGAATTTAATTGCTTATTTACCTCTTGACTTGACATTTTGCCCGACTACGCTCAGTCACGCACTTCGCTTGCTGCAGAAAATCAAACAGGCCTTCGGTTTAGACAAAAAGCATTACCCTAGTTCATCATTCGCCAAAAAAGGCGTAAAGGACTTGCAAGTAAGAGCAAGTGCGGGGATGAAAGATCAGTGGTCGGTTTGGGTATTGGTGGAGGTGTTTGGTTGTGGATGGTGGAGATGAAAGTAGTACTTGAATTTGATACATAATCTGAAATGAGGAAAAAAATGAGATGGTTCAATTTTGATAGGGAGATTATTTCAGTCACTGATCTGCACAAACAACTTGTGAATTCTTCCCCCACTCCTTTAAGAGTTTTAATCAGAAGAATTGCATTAACAGTAAAAGCTTATGCAGACATATGAACTTAAGAAGTTAAAGAAGTCAAACATAATGATACCTCGAAAACAAGATGAGAAACAGGTTATTGCTATTTTTTGTGGTGCGGTGGTCAGCAGGCCATGCATTGGGGGGACATAAAAAGGGAGAGGAAAAAGGGTTAGAGGTTGTACCATAAAACAGCTCAACAATAGGCCTCTTTTTTTAGGATTGTTGTCCAGTCGAGTTCAATTCTATGATTTACCAATGGGTTAAGATGAAGCAGAAATAGTTACAAAATTAAGCATACTGTTGCAAGATGATATGGATAACACTGTTAGAGATGGTGCGTGAGATTGAATTTGAAGCTATGTCTCCTCTGTTCAACCCTTATCCCTTCCTTTTTTACGTTCAACTGTCCTCCCTCTTAGTCAATAACTCTGTCGCCCCTTTTTGTAATTAAATCTTGCATTCCACAGATCTTGCTAATGGCTTGATTTGGAGATCTTGCAAGGTCCTTGAAATCCCTAGATGCCTGTAGACCATTATTCGTTAGTTGATTTATGATTTATAGATGCGGTTTTGTATTAGTTCACTACCTGCTTTTATCTTATGACAATATATCTAGGTACTCAAAGTGATTTATGTATTCCATGGGTTTTAGACTTCCACTTAGTTTGAGATGATTTGATTATGTTTCACGTTGTTTTGACGGAATTTGTTGCTTCTTGACCTTCTAGGTCATCAATAAACCATTAACAATAAGAATATATACAAGTTCACGCATTTGAGGTCTGCTTTACATTTGCAACTACACTGGCCAAGAAGTGTCTTAAAATATATTCTTGGAACAGTTTTAAAAAAAATTATATTCTACTTTTGGAAGATAAGTTCCAGTTAATCACTATTGGAATTTGAGTGATCTATGTATTATGCATCAAGGATACCCAGTTACTAAGTTGATAGCTTTTGCAAGTTTCCCACTTTTTGGCTCTAAAAATTATGTCATGAGTATATCTTGTGTCACTGGAATTTTTTTTATAATCAATTGCAAGTTCATTGGTGATTTCAGGGTGTAATATCCTTTTAATCAGGGAATGTAATAACACAAATAGTCTTCTTTTTTAGTCTGTAAACAAATTTGTACAAGTGATGCTTCTTTTAGGTTGTGATCGACAAAGAGATATTGTGCAGGCTTCGGATCAAGGATCTTGATTTGTATTTTCTTAGTTCTAACGAAACTTGTAATTTTATTTTTGAAATTGTACCATGTGATTTATTGTATTTAGTGAACATGTAATTTGTTGTATTCAGTCTTAATTGGTGGTGTTTATGATAGAAATTCTATTTGTATTACTTGAAATTTGATTAAGGATTAATCTTAATTTAAGGAATTAAATTTTATTGACAAAACGGAATCGTAAAAACCCTTATATCCATTGACAAATTACACTTATGTCCATTGACAAATTACACTTATGTCCATTGACAAAACGGAATCGTAAAAACCATAATGATTTTAATGAAAAGACTCTATTGCCCTTAAGTTGGAACCTTATTTTTTTTTAATGCCATTACTTCAAAAAACAATTCTTCTAATTAACTGTTTATTCTTCTTCCTCTCCCCACGCCCAGCCCCGCCCCCCACCCCGTCTGCCTCCCAATTCCCCTGCGTAACACGTCTTCCTCCCTCGTCACCGCCGCCACTGCCCCTAACTCATGCCGCCGTTGCCCTTCGCTCAGCCTCACCCCGCCGCTACCCACCTGCTGTTGACTCTTATCTTCCTCGCCACCTTCGATTCCACGCACCCCCGACGCTAATGACCCGATGCCGCGACAGTGAGATCGAATGGAATTTGATAAGATGTGATGGGATGGTAGGGTGGGGTTGTGGAGGGATGTGAGAGGTTGTCGCCTCTCGCCGATGTCGATGGCGTGATCATTGTTAGACTGGAGGAGATCGGATTTTGGGAGATGTGGGGGTTGGGGATAGTAGGGTGCGGGGTTGTGTAGAGGGGTGTGAAGATTGATGCCGCGACGGTGAGATCGACGCTAGTGACCTGGTTCCACCCCCCCGACGCAATCTTACCCAGTCTTCCTCCCTCCCTCGCCAAGGGCTTGCCGGCGTGGTGGGGTGGTTCTGCCGGATGGTGAGGCGAAGGGGACTGTTGGCGGCGTGGGTTTGCCAAGGCGCATGTCGGAGGAGTCTTGGCAGCTTGGGTTTGCCAAGGGGCTTGCCGGCGTGGTGGGGTGGTTCTGCCGGATGGTGGGGGCGAGGGGGGCTGCTGGCGGCATGGGGCGGGGGAGGGGGGCTGCTGGCGGCGTGGGGTGGCAGAGGGGACTGCCGGTGGTGACTTCAGATCTAGGGTTTAAATTGTGGAGAGAGAAAATTAGGTATTTACCATAATAAAGTACAAGGGGTAGTATCGTTATTTTAAAAATACGTATTGATGACATCATAAAAAAGTACACTTTTTGGACGAAACCCTAACAGATGGATACGGGTGATACATTTGAAACACTTTTGGTCACAGAATGTTACATTTTGAAACTTTGTGTCCTTGACTGTAATTACCCCCTAACCTCAGGGACATGGGTGTAATTAGCCCTAAAAGTTTTTAAAATTTTCTGGAAAATTCATAAATTATACAAAATATAGAAAATATATTTCGGAATATTCCATCGCTAAATGTAATTAATTCCGTCGGTTAAAATTGAATTTTTGACGACAGACCACCAAATTATGTTGCTAATCTTTTAGTGACGGGGATTTTACCCAAGGACTTATGTCCGTCTCTAAAAATCTTTACCGGCGGAATATGCACTTTTAGCAACTGAAAATTTTCATCTCTAATTCTTGTAGTGCTAATTCTAACTCTAAATTATTGGTTTGGATTCGACAGTAGTGAATAAATAGCCTACGTATTTGGTCGGACAAACCATAATCAAAACTATCGTTATTCGACCCGGACCCTACGGGTGGTAACCTATACTTTGGTCTTAGACTCGAACTAAGGAAGGAAATGAAAATACTCTTTTTGATAGTTTTTGTGTAATAAAAATAGAAATGTGATCGCGGGAAAGGGAAACTATCTAAACCAATATATTAAACTAGTCTAAAAAGTAATAAATATATTTCACGAGTGCGCTTGTCTAGAAGACTCGGGAACGCTTTTTGAAGGATCCACGATACTGCAAGTGACTTGAAAGTATTTAGAAATTAATATAAAATGCTAAGTTCTCTTAAAAGAAGATCTATCACTTTTATTAGAGACATGGTAAAAAAGCTCTAGGGTAAAAAAATTAATCATTAAAAATGTAGCCCAAAGATTCTATTTATAGATATCTGGGGTGCCAAAAATGATAAAGATGACCATCTCAATCTGTAATTCAGAGATAAACAAGAATATTTGATAAAATTTGCAAAATTATAAAAGTCAACTACGACAAACCGACCGGTTCATCCCATTTTTTTTTTAATTTTTTTTTCAAATTTTGGAACATATTTCTGCCTCTAACTCAAGAATGATTTCTGAATTAATCAGATGGGATGTACCAGATTAGGAAATCATCTTCGTATTACATATAAATCAAGGGTTAAATCACTTGCATCAAGAATAAATCAAAAAAATCTGAAACCTTCTAGATAATTCATACCCTTCTATGGACTGGACCACTAAATGGACTGGGCTGGACAAGTGAACTTGACTAATTAATGGATCAGATTAAATTAATTAAGATTGATATATTATTAGGCCTAGACCCGTAATAATAAACTTTATTAATAATAAAGCCCGATAATTATTTAACAAATTAAAGACTACAAATATAGGGTGCCTACAGTTTATCAATTTGCACACATCCCCGAATCCAAGACTAAAATGACCAGTCGTAGACATAAGCTTGATGTCTTTGCCTAGTCTTCATCCGGAAGTGGACAAAAAATTAGCAATGGTGAGTACCCCTTCTTCAACCGTGGATGGAAGTCTTCACAACGGTCATGTACTACACTTAAAAACAAGAAGCTGTGAGGAAAAGAAATAGAAAAAGAAAAAGGAATGGAAAAGATAAAAATTAAAAAGGATGGTGGGTATGATAGTAAAAGTAACACTTGTAAGTGAGGGGAATTTTGAAAAATCTAGTACCTTGGACTCTCTCCTTAAACAATTTGCAAGTTAAAGTTTGATCGATTTCTGTGAAGCGGATGGAGTGTTAGTTTAAAAAAACATGCCTTCATAATGTTCTTGGAAAAAAAAAAACTGAAAATTCTGGAAGCAACTTTTCCATCCCGAAATCTTCTTTCGCTTTTCAACGGCAGCCACATTACAAATTAGGTACATGGCCAAATGCGAAGCTCTGAGATTGACAAGGTTTTGGTCTGTTCTTGAGGAGATTAGCTAACGTTTCTGGCATCATGTGAAAGGTGGTCTTAATTGTGATTAGAAAATTTTCCAAATGTATTTACAAAAAACATGTACGTTTTGTGTCAAATGGTACACAAAGTGCATGATCAAAGACTCTTTCTTCTGGGCCCTCGTGGTGATCGATGTGTTGATTTCCGAATTTGGCAGTACGCTGTGGCCTCTGCTTAATATTCTATGCAAGCAGAGATGGTACCACGTCCTTTGGCCTTCTGCATGCGGTGATACCACCTGCATGTTGTTCCGTCATCCGGCTAGATATACAAGAGGAACCATTCTTGTATGCTTCGCAATATTACTGGAGATTGTAGAAACCTGTTCGTTTCTCGGCGTTCTTTCTCGTTTGCATGCAATCAAAATTGAAAGGGGGAACTTATTTTGCGCTCAAGTCAAAGGCTTTGGATCGCCGGATCTTCCATTCTCAAACACTTCCCCCCAGAAAGCCTTCGGATGAGCATCCAAGAGACTCAGGCTCAAGTCTAGTGATGTACTAATGTGAGATGGAGGACGTATCAGTTACCACGAACAGGGTTGTCTGTCTCGGGTGGGGTTATTAACAAGTATAGTCTGTGGCCTTCTTTGGCTCTCATATTATTTAAAATCTTATTTTCCATCTCAGGAACAGTGGGTGATCCAGAGAAATTCATAGGAAATTACAAGGGATAAAAAGCAATGGCATGTAAAAAGCTATAATTGTCATCGAACATCACTATGACATCTCACACAATATTTGAGGTAAGTAACAAGACAATGGCAATTCAGTGCAAGTTGAACTCAGATTGTGAAACTCTAAGATATAGGCTTCAATATATACATCTTGCATGCATGAGAATCCATGGTAGCCGTCAGGTTTCCAACAAATCGTGTCTTCAAAGTCTTGTGCTGCATGATGTACACACCAAGTGAGATTGGCATGGCAAACGGGAAACACTAAGGCAATACCTAAAAGCTAGCACCCAAAAGCTACCTCCCAAACATCTCTTGCCATGACAACACTCTTGGGAGGAATCCCAATATCGTCCCAATGGGCTACAATGGAAGTACGTCTAGGGCCACGGTTAACAAGGAGCACTGCTACTCTATAGTCCGAGAGGGGCCCTGCCCAAACCTGGTGAAAGGAAGGTGGCTGAGCATTCTGAAACAGATAATGGTGCAAAGCACATCTACCACACCATAGCAGAAGAGTTAGTGAGTTACCTCAAGATCACCCTCCATCCTAACCTTTTTAGCTTGAACGCCTAATGGATCTATTCAAAACGACCACAAGGATGTATATATCTAGACCTCCATTGTCCAGAATGAAGCCGAAACAAAAAGTAAAGAAATTAATTGTTCAATACATATATTTGAATACCTTGGTTAACAGCAATCACCTCTGTATTGGCAAGGATTTGCATAGTTTCTTTTGTCATATTTCTCACATCACAACCAATGAGAAGGGGAGCCTGAAAGAGTTTTAGGCAAGCAAACAAGCAGCTATCATGAAGGCGAAGTAAGAAGCACAAATATAAGAACTGTGCGCCCAGAGGGGCGTGCGTGTGACTTTGATTTTGTGTGTGTGTGTGTGAGAGAGAGAGAGAGAGGGGGGGGGGGGAGAGAGCGGAGGGAGAGAGGCCACATAGAATACTTTGGATATTGCCCAAATGCTAAAATGAACAATGTATTCATCTTTTGTCATCCCTCCATTTCCCACTTCAAGCATGTCAGGGTCTGGGCAACAACAATTAACAAAGACCAATTTCATTGTAAGAATTTGATACCACAAATATTGGAAACAGATGGTAATCACATGGTACAAAGACAAGTAAATATATTAGGACTTGATACAAACCATTCCAGCCACCAGGCCTTGCAAGCTCTGCATAATATTCATTCATTTCTGCGCGAGAGACCATGCTGTTGGACAGCCAAAAGTTTGGAAGGAAGATTAAAACCAAGGTCCGTAAATAAAAAACATAAATTCAGAATGCATAAATGATCTCACCTTTCCCATGTATCAGTTATATCATTAGTAGTTCTCCAGCTATTGCCTACTTCAGCACCCCACAAAGCCGGGTGCATGTCGCCCCTAGAATAAAAGATATATTTAGGCCAACAAGAAGCATGAGGACCATGGCTATGAGAATCTCACTAGAAAAAGAAATCATAATGACCATTCGCATAGTGAGAAGAAAATAGGCCGGCCAGCCTTCATTAAAGCTCTGGTCATAACAGGGTACCTAAAACAAAAAGAAGAAAATAACAGTAGGTTTACAAATTAGATAACTAAGAACGATATCCACTATAGAGTATGGTTTTCAAGTTATTCATACCGAACAGTTGGCTTTGAGCCATCGTTATTACAGTTGTCATACTTCAAATAGTCAATACCCTGTGGAAATTGCATGTCCATTTTTACGTCGAGAAGAATCAAACTGGAGATTGCCACTAAAAGAGCCACTAGAAATCCTACCCATGAAGCGAAGGTTTTAGCATCATTTTCCTCATGACCAAGTGAACCAGGCATGGTTTTGCTACAAGTGAAATACCTGTAAAACAGAGGTAAGCACATCCATTTACAAGAGCCATTAAAAATCACCTATCATGAATCATGATCGAACCACCGTTAAGTGTAGAGTCGTCCTACCCTGCATCTGAGTAGATTCCTAGCTTAAGACCCTTGCTGTGAACATAGTCTGCAAGAGCTTTGATGCCAGAAGGAAATGTGGATTTCTTAGGCACTAGATTACCCTGAAATCGAAATTCCCATTTTGGAGTGCAAAGACTAGTCAATTCCAGTCAGAAGAAAAAGTACCAAGGAATAACAGATAGAAAAACATGACGAACCTTTTCATCACGGGCAATTTCAGCCCAGCAGTCATCTGTTCAAAGAAAGTTATTCATCAGCTGCTCAGCTGAGATATATATATCTAACAATAAAGAAGCAAGAAATAAAAAATAAAAATAAAAACAATATGGCCATCATGTACCAATGTTGACGTAGTTATATCCAAGCTTAGCAAGACCAGTTGAAACCACAGCATCAGCTGTCAAACAGAGAAGATACTAGTTAGCAGTGCTATATTGTAGTCTGAAAGTACAGTCATGCATCACAAGACCGCTTAATCATGGATATGCCCAGGCGTATGATGTAGAAGGCTCTGGTCTTGTGAACCATAATATGATGTATTTCTTTACTCAATACCCATCTACCGCTGTGCTACATAAGGAGAGACGGCCGTGTTAGGAGTGTACGATTCTGCATTCTCTTAAGCCGATTAAAAATTTTGAATGACTGGTTATATTTCAGTAAATAGGAGTCCAAAAATATGCAGCATAATGTAGAAAAAATAAAGAGGTAGGAAGTGAGTGACTTACCGGTTTGTCTAATGACGTTTTCATCTATCTTGCAGGAGAAGTGGTTCCAGCTATTCCAGCTAAAGTAAACAGAAGATAAATTGGCTTAGATTAGAACGGTGTGTGTCTGGGGAAAGCAGGGGTGGGGGAGGTGGAGGATGGAACAGATAATGAGATGACAAACTAAACCGTGGTGGTTGCTAGTGGCTGTGATGGTCCTTACTTCTAAATTAGGCATCTCCGAAGCTAATAGTTTGGTCTA
Source organism: Escallonia rubra (assembly GCA_033065855.1). Lineage (NCBI taxonomy): Eukaryota > Viridiplantae > Streptophyta > Magnoliopsida > Escalloniales > Escalloniaceae > Escallonia > Escallonia rubra. Next base: position 119,941 of record JAVXUO010001101.1, on the reverse strand, counting down.
AAGATTTGCAACTATCAAGGGCTGATTACTACCAGAGAAGAGCGGAAAGACCGAAAAGAGGCGACTGTGCTACAATTAGAACAGGGTTGATGTTCCATAGCAACAGTGCTTCTTCTCAGGAGTATACACTCACCTTGAGTGTTTGGCAAAAAGTAAAAACCGATATAAAGCGATCCATGGTGGTGTCGGCCACCCGGTAAAAAAACATCGAAATACGTACATGTGCCTGCCCCACAGAGAAACATAAAGGGGAAGGGGGGGCGCTTGAGGAGCAGTTGATTACCCCATGGGAGGAGTGATGGCAAGGCCATTGGCAAGGAGATTGCGTCTGACGATGACTGAATCTTGTTCCTCACTAGTGCTGCCGTTTCGAATAAACGAACGCGGCGTTCCGGCGGAAGCAGCAAAAATATGCCTTGCTGATAGTGCTTGTAACTGTGCTAGCAGAAGTATTACAAGTATTAACAGAGACTTGCTGCCCCCTGTAGTTGCAGTAATTCCATTCCTCCAGCTTTGCTCCATACTTAGAACTTCAATTGCACCACAAACAATGAAACAAACCACCTCAAAGTCTCTGGCCTTGTAGCGCTCTTTTGCTGTATATATAGACTCTCCCACTCTATCGTTTCCCTCTACTTTTGTACTCCTGATGGAATCTGCTTTGCTGGTGTATATATATAGTACTGTATATGAGAAGGGAGACTAGACACGTTAATATTCTACTATATAACAGACAAATTTGGCTCCGATTTTGCGACGACTTGTTTCAGTTCATTCCAAACTCTCCCATAAATTCTTACAGAGTACTTAAATTGGACATTTTAAGTTGGACTTTATGTAATTCTCTTATTTAATTTTTCCAAATACATTGTATTATAACCAATTAATTAAACTCTATCTAATTTTTATATTTAATTTTTCTAGATACACTATATCATAATCACAATCACACTAATTGATTGCCTGGAATGACTATTAGTGTGTAATAATGACCAATTAAGGACTAGAAAGTGTAGATTCATCTTTTTCATCATCTTTTTGCACCGAAGGTGGATGAGTAAAGCTTAAGTAACAATCATTCTCCAAATGATAAGGACCACAACAAAAAGTCGGTTAATCTCATTTTTCTAAAAGGTGATTAAATACTGTAGAAAAAGTTACAGTTTCATGTGAAAAATAATATAATATAAATTTTTCTTGGTCGAGGCAATTTCTAGCCCTCTCCAGAAAGAGACGTCGTTGCCCCTCATATAGACATAGGTAAAAGGAGAGAGAGCCTTAATTCACAGTTAATGCATTGCTTCATTTCTTCTATCTTTAGGAGACCAAATGTTTCTATGGGAAAAAATTAAAAAAAAAGTAATACCAAGTATCACTATTTTAAATAAGTAGTATTATAATACTAAAACTTGGACAATCAAATTGTAGAGCATGGAGGATAGAAGGTAGAGATGGATAAGACAGATGCTGCAATAATAAAATCCCCATGCTCAGGCGCAGAAAAGGAAAACATGGAAGGTCTACAATTCTCACTTGTATTACTTGCTCTCAATATCTCTCTCTCTCACTCACCCCACGTTCTATCTATATCCATATATACATACTTATATTATTAGTATTATCTTTATCTTTATAAAAGTTGAAGCGGGATCTCCTAATCGCGGCACATAAAATTGTTAGATTTCTAGTCTTTGCCCCATGTAAGATTTTTTGAGAACCTTATCTTTCTGCCATATAATTAAGCTTCAACTCTGTATGTGATAGTCCCCTGACTTAATTGATATTTAAATGCAAGTGATAGTCCAACTTTTTTAAATTGGATATATAAAATTTAAGAATTCTATTTGTTTTTAGACTCTTTGCCTTTTTTTTTTATCTCATTCAACTCTTTGCGATGATTTATTATTAAAAATTTTGCTGGTATAGTTCGTCTAGTATTTGTAAACTTTATAAAACTAATAAATCAATTATACACCTCTTAAAACTCTACCTAATCAATATACTTATATATTAGGTCTCAATATTAATTACTAAATCTCAAAAGCACTTTAAAATAACAATATAAAATCTCAAAAATGTAAAATACAAAAATCATCCCCGACTTACTAGCTTTTTCTTATAATTCTATTATTAACAAATTCGTATGCATTATTGGCCAGATTTTTTTAAAATTTATAAAACTTTAAAACCTATAATAGATCAACGAAAACTCTACATAAACCATAGATTTACATATTGGGCTTCAACTTTGACTATTGACATCTTAAAAGTACTTAAAATAAACAAAATAAAATCCCGTGTGTATGCATATGTTATTCAAGTGAAGCAGGAATCATTCATGCAGAAGTAATAAATCTCTTGATAAATCATCCATTCTGTTTTCGAGGAAAACTTAAATGTTAAGGTGGATAAAAAATGATACGATACGGCTAACAGAAAAAAAATGAGAAGATTATACAAACTGAACCCTCTTTATGCTTTCAAATTCGCTAATCTATACTATATATATTTAGATTTGGTTGGCATCTTCTATGTCTTCCAAATCTCAAATCATATTTTCTTGAATTTTTATAATTTTAAAATTAAGCTAAATACGTGTTAAATTTTGATTGGTTATAAAATAACTTCCAACTTCGTGAACTCTAACCATCCAACTCATGACCTTCATTCTTCTATTTCATAATTAATTAATACCATTTATGTACATAGTATGAGATTTTAACTAACACATTTCCCGTGCATCGCATGTAGTTTAGCTAGTATAATATAACGCCGATCGAATGCACCGGATAATTGTATTGTTCGACAGTTGCAATTTGAAGATTTCAGTCCCAAGAAATGCTGAAATCTCGGTAAGCGGCCTTGGAGCTCATAACTTATAGCTCAGACAGAGCTCATAGCTCCGCTATCCCGGTCCTATGAATGTGAAAAATCTCTCGGATGATATAGACCTGGCAACAAACTAATACTGTGTTTCTCTTCTACCCACTTCCATAGACTCTCTTTCCTACTTTGCCTTTTGTGTTCGTCTTTGTCTGAATATTCTCGGTCCACCACTAACCAAGATGACCACAACACGAACTGCACGATAGAAGCTCCGGGACCATCCAGCTTCTAGATAAGTCGGGATCCATTACTTATTTATGCCCGCCCACAGATTTTCGTGTTACAGTTACATTGTCATTCAACCACAAGCGAAATTCACACCAAGCAGAGGAACGATTACAGCAAGAACACCGCGACTACACACTCACTAACTGAAATCTTCGAATATGATCATTAACTGAATCCTTCTCAACAAATTCAGGCACGGTACATTGTCATTCAATCACAAACGCCAACAACAAATTAAAGCCATGTTCTTATTTCAACAGCAGTGCAGGCTACATAGATGACAGTAAGCAGCATATGCCGATCCTAACACCTTCGGCCATACTAACACATAATATAAATCAAAATTAAACCAAATGGAACTCCACCTTCGCCGTTTCTGCCTCCCTTAAGGCAGTCGAGGCGAGTAGTATTCCCAATTACTTCACTATGCAGATCTTAATGACAGAGGCAGCACCAATACGGTGAAGCGCCACCACAGCATCCCCTGGCTGGCACAGCCCTCTCCCCGTTGCTGACCTCAGGGCAGCTTCTAAGATCACCTCAGTTGATTCCGCATCCGTGGCCTTTGCAGATCCTTCTGCTAGAAGAGGAATTAAGCCTCTGTATATCAGGCTATGCCTTGCTGGGGTCTCCTCGCTGCAAGCCCAGTCAAACGAGTCTGTTGTCAAAACTGGGACGACTACCGACAGAATTGGGACAGCTGGCCTGTACTTGGCAACTAACTTGGCTGTCGTCCCTCCACGTGTCAGCACAACAATAAGTTTCGCTCTGGCCTTGTTAGCCGTGCGGACAGCCGACGACGCGAGGCTCTCCAATGGACTCATTGGCAGTGGGGTCGACTTTATCATCTCTTTGAATATAACCCCGTAGTCAAGAGAGGACTCGGCCTCGATACAAATTCGAGCCATGATTTTTACGGCAACCTCTGGGTAGGCCCCAGCAGCACTCTCCCCGCTAAGCATCACGCAATCGGTGCCGTCCAGGACGGCGTTAGCAACATCAGTAGCCTCCGCACGGGTGGGCCGTGGAGACTTGATCATGGACTCGAGCATCTGAGTGGCAGTTACAACGGGCTTGCCTACAAGATTACACTTGTATATCATCATTTTCTGTGCCAGGAAGATCTTCTCAACAGGAATCTCCATCCCAAGATCACCACGAGCAACCATGAAGGAGTCTGTCTCACGCAAAATTTCGTCAAAGTTGATAACTCCCTCCTGATTCTCAACCTGCAAGTTGTTCCACCAGTCAAAAGCCATGATGGTGCATCAAAGTAACAAACATACAAATTGACTAAGCAATAACCTCCAAGAAAAAGAAGGGTGAGCATGAAGGGGAACAATATCAAAAACTAAAAGATGCAAGACAGACCACGATGGGGGTGGCAACAGTACAATTTGCACATACCTTTGACATCAATTGTATATGCTTGGCGTGGGGCCCAAGGACTTTTCGGACATTAACAAGGTCCGAGCCCTTGCGAACAAATGAGAGAGCAATCATGTCAATATTGTTGGGAACGCCCCATTCCAAGATGTCTTCCTTATCCTTCTCTGTAAGTGTTGGAAGATCAACTACAACACCAGGAAGATTGACATTCTTCCTCTCCCCTAGCATAGCAGTGTTCTCGCAACGACATCTCACTGTTCCAGCTGCTGGATCACATGATAAGACAGTGAGGGTGATGGTGCCATCTGCACACAAAATGGTATTTCCAGGCTTCAAGTCCACGGGCAACTTTTTGTAGCTCATGGAGATCGTCTCCTCATCACCCTTTATGTCGTAATCAGTTGTTACGGTGATTTCACGACCCTCCTTGAGTTGAATTGGTTTTCCATCCTTTAGAAAACCAGTTCGAATCTCAGGTCCCTGCAGGAAGACATGTATTACAACTGTTCAACTATTAGCAGATCTTAACGTGTCAAAGAAAAATCTATAAACAAGTCATAATTGTTGAAGTCATTTGTAAGAAAGCAAGGGGGTTAAAACTTTGTGCAAAGGGAAGTAAAAGTAAGAAGCCTTAGCCTCGGGGAAAGAAACTAATTTTAAAGGAAAGAGAGAAACTGAATTAACGGATTCGACCTGACTATAAAGGAAAGAAAGTAACTGTAAAGGACCGCATTGAGACTTTTGAAAGATGAGAGACGGTCAAACAACTAGTCCAAAATATAAATGACCAAAACTGAAAGTTACCACAGATACCACAACAAACTTAGCTCCAAAAACAAAGCATATTAACAGGCCCCAACGGAAAGTTGAAAGACAAAGGGTTCATTATACCAACCATGCCACAGATAGGACAAAAATGAATTTGGTCCAGAAATTCGCAATAGAGAGAGGTGTTTTGGAACCAAGTATGGTTAAAGGCGGTAGGTACTCAATTGTGTCACCTTTTTAACAGAACTTGGACCAAAAGACAGTAGAGAGCACTGCGAACACCCATGACTTGAATGGCTCAAACTGTCAGTTGCAATATGCAGCCAATGACAAGAGGTTACAGATAAAGTATCTAAAAACTCATTAACACGCCGCATGCGCAGGGCGTTGGAATGCCTAGGACAGTTATCATTTATCTGAAAAACACTGACCAGGTTCCTGAGCACATTGCAATCAGTCCTCAGTTTTCTCCGTAGTTTAAGTTACTAAAACTTTTGCTTATAATTTTCCAGATGTAATATGAGCCACAATTATGTCTCTGTAGGATTGCATAAGAGCTACAGACTGAAACGTGCTTTTAGAAACAGGAAGTTATCTTTGATATGTGCTTCACATTTGTGAGCATGGACTGGGACCTTCAAGCGTTTTTGGGCAAGTATGCAGAGAGAGCCATTTCCCTCCACCGCCTGGGGTAAACGGTATTATAACCATTATCCGGTAATTTCTGAAAGTAAAAACTGTTTTACTTTCTTGCTTTTACTTGTTTGGCAAACAGAAAAAATCTACCAGGTACATACAAGATGGATTTGGTGACAAGTATGGGATGCAGGGGAAAACTAAGCCCATTTCAATCTCGTTATCATTTATTTGCACTTCTCTTTTTCCTCATTACTGTATACAAATACTATAGTCATATAGTAATAATTACCTTTAAAGTTGATATCTATTACAACTACTAGGGAGGCATTCTAAGCATTTACAGGCACTAGAAAAGTCACGTGCTTTGCACACAAAGTAGTCGAAATATAAAGGTTATAGAGCTTAATGAACAACAGAATTAAACTTAATTAGTACAATTACTTTAGTTAAATCATAATAAGTAAGTTAATTACGAACTGCTAATCAAAGACTGAAGTATGGAAAGTTCATTGAAGAAAACATAGTCTACTTCGTTTGGGAATTACTAATGTCAATAACCACCAATATTTGTCACTATTTTCATTCTTGTTTCTTTTGTCACACCAAGTTACTATTAAAGAGAACCCTAATTCTTCCACGAATATATAAGTCTCACCAAACACTACATGTGTCATTGCAGTAACAAAAGTAAAGAAAGTGTTCTACAAAATTGATTATATAAAATGTATCATGAAGTGTATATATTAGAGTTGCTCAATTTCTTGCAATATATTTGTATGGCACGTATATAATTCTAGTAAGTGAAACCGAGAAGAAGTTTGAGTTATAACTAAGTGATTAACAGAAATTCAAATTTGTAACTCAAATAGTATCCTAAAGAGTAAAATGTCTGATGGGAAGGGGTTGCGATTGATAAATGAATAACAAGTTCAATAATATGGAAAGAGTTAGGATCTTAAATGTTACATCTTTTAAAACCAATAATCAAATGAACTCAAGAGATTTAACATGGCACTTATAAAAACTCACTTGCTTAGGCAACAAATCTAGTCTAGTAGCTATAAATTTTTAAAATCTTCCTGAATTTTCATTCATTCACTTTTACAGTTTTCGCGATTTTTCCTATACGCATCTGTACTAAAGTTAAAAAATCATCGTTTAGAACTTTTAGTATCATTAATTATCCATCTTGTTTCTTTCTGTAGAGTGTTGGCCGTTTCTTTTAGTGATAGATTGTCGGGGGTCAAAATAGCCCCTCCCCAATTCATTTACTTCTGGCAATAATCTTTATGTTTCTCTTAATTGAAAATTAAAGTACATAGCAAGTTTTTTTCACTTTTTTATAGCTTAAGTTCCAAATTTCAAGTACGATTTGTCTAAAGCTACCTTAATCATAATATTACTCTAAAGCTCTCTTGGTAGTGCAATCTAAAGCTTTCTTTTGCTTTTACATTATCATGACCTTGTTGATCTTAGTAGTACATAACATGTCTAATTTTGCATGTAATTTAGCATATATTTGCCACAAGACTTCTATTTTTAGCACAAACTAAAAATAATACTACACCTCACCTAAAAAGCCAATATATGTGTGTGTATGCGTGTCATTTTGAGACCTATACTACGAACTAAATGGCGTGAATTAAACGTGAAATGAAAATTTGCTTGACTATAGTCTATTTACAATAAAAATGAAAAAGGGGATACTAAGGCACTGTTTGACACAGCTTTTTTTCCAGTTTTTTTTTTTTTTTTTGGAAATTGGAAAAAAAAATTGTATTTGGTAACCATTTTTTTTTTCTTCTTCAGTTTAAAAACCAGTTTTTTAAACTGAAGAAGAAAAAAAAAAACTCCAAAAATGAGTTTTTTTTTTAGACCACCACCCTCCCACCGCCGGCCGGCGGCCACCTCCGGCGACCACCAGCCACCATCAACCACCGCCACCGCAAACCACTACAAAATAAAAACTGGATTATCAAACACCCACTTGTTTTTGTAAAAAAAAATAAAATTAAGCTGCTCTTTAATTTTTATTTTTTTTGGAAACTGAAAACAAAAAAAAAAGTGTTAACAGAGCCTAAAAGTTTGCTACTTGACATCTACAAAAATAACTTTGTGGAGATGCACATCCCATTCACTTTGTAGTTACACACACACACATATATATATATATATAAACAAACACACACACACATATGTATATAAACACTTCCACCAGCACGAACCCCACAGTAGAGCAAAAACAATTGCACAAGAAACTTGGCTAGCTATGAGAACACAACACTTTGCATGGTTTTCCAAAGCTAGGCTCAAGTCAAATTGACTTCTACTGTTTGTAAGACGTAAGACCTGATACATGGCAAGATCCTTCAACCATTTTCTTCACAATTTCGGTATCCCTCCACAATTTCTTTTGTACTTGTAACGTAATCCACGGGTATCTGATGGTTTTCATTCTTCATCTTTTGGACATCTGATGTTTCTAATGCATCTGCTAATACAATGTACTCAGTCCAAAACTCTTCTCAACCGCACACTCGTATCCAGAAATTCAGACGTGTGGCACCTATCCAAAAGACCCCCAAACCAAATGCTTGCAACAGAGTCCATGAAACGTAGGAGTACAATATGAGTTACTTAATTTCTATTACCATGGCACACGCGATGCTTGTGCAAAGGTACTGATAATAATCAAAAATTTGTTCAAAATCAAGCATAGAAAGTGGAAACCAAACATGTCTTTATAGGTAGTTGTTACTATTTTACGTTTTTGTTTTATAAATTCAATTTTTGTGTGATGCCAGGTGTCATAATTCTCGGTAGGTAGTTATATAACATCAAAAGTAGTATTACTCCAAAAGGGCTATTCCCTTCATAAGTAGTATAGATGAAGCACCAGTGTGCCGAAATGGGCGAAGCATATGCATCGGATGCGCGTTGGGTGCAAAGTAGGTGCATGTCGGGTGCTTAACCAGTATTCTTTTATTTCTTTTTTAAAATTCCTATATACCGGGTGTGGCGAAGCGGGTGCTTACCGGATACTTATGGGTTGAAAACACAAGCTTCAAAAGAATTTTTGGGGGTCAAAACATAAAATTAGAAGGTCGGGGTCAATTCATAATAATTTAACTTACAATATTTTGACGGTAGAGGGGGAGGGGGGGGGGGGAGAGAGAGAGAGAGAGTAGTGGGAATGACGGACGACCGGCCGCCACCTCCGGCAGCATTTCTCACAAGGTTAAGTCTTCTGGCACGAGCGTGACGTCCGGAGATAAGCGGCAACGACCGGCCCCACCACCGACAACAGTTTCAGAAGACTTGTTAAACCTTCAAAAATAGTTTTTTTAATCACTACTTTGCACATGTAAACAAAAATAATGGAAACGAAAAACTACTACTACAGCTACTTCATAAATACATGATGTATCTAGAAAAAACCTATATCTTATTTCATTTGTCGTTGAAAACAAGATAATTTTTAATTGGAAAAGTTGTTTTCTTATCTATAAAAATATCAAATAATACTTGTCCTAGCCGCATCCGTATCCTATAACTCCCAAAAATGTCATATCCGTGTATCCGCACTCGCACCCCAGTCCGTGTTTCTAAGATTAATTCCTTTACACCCCTAATTTTCGCATATTTGATTGAATGACAATAAACATGGTAGCCCAGCGTAATGGTCCTTGCTATATAGCAATTCGAAAATTGCAGATACAAGGTTTTCATCCTGCGCTGTTATAACTAAAGTTAGTAACTCTAGCTAAATGTGCAAACCACCTTTAGCTAAATGTGCAAACTCTCTTTTTCTCGATGCATACACATAACAATAGTAACTCTACAAAAATGATCTTTGGCAAACCCCAACTAAGTAGGCAAACTGCAAAGGTAACACCGAGTATGATTATGGGGCAGCTGAAAACAGAATCTGAGGAAACTTTGGAATGAAAAGAGTAGATAGATCCCTATAGAAACCTCTAATGCACGCATCATACATCACACGATATTGTACAAGTATATGAATCATTTTGACCTTTCAAAAAAAGTTTCTCACTTTGACCATGACAACCAGTTCCAATTTCTGGCAGAGAAGGACGTCAGTAGTTTTAGCATTTTCTTTTCAATTGAAGAAGGGGATTGTCAACCAAGCCATCTGCAAAATTTAGTGTGATGCAATATGTTTTTTGTGTTTAAATTCGTGCTGCGCCAAATGGAAAAGTGAAGACCATCAAAGTCCAGTTTACTTGGATCACTAGGCTGCAATTAAGCATAACCATTCCATACCAGCATACCGCGAAAGCAAAAATCTCTAGTTAACTCTATTGCTGCCAAAGCTCACTAGACAATACGATGACACAACATCGTAAGCAAAATAGTCTAGCACTCAACAAATTGATACTCTATGTCCACCGTAGTCATGGTTTTTCAACCGAAACGTAAGCACTATAATGTCTGCCTCGTAATTTTCCACGTTGCTCACGCTTTTACAAGTATCTTTTTTCTTCAAAATAATCCCTGTTTACTGAGAGCAGCCACGTGTTATCTCACTAAAATTATATAACTCTATGAGCAGCTGCGTAACAAAAAATGTATACCCGCTTCCCCATTTTGCATTCTGGCAGGTGGTCACTAAGAAAACAATTAATAAGTCAGAATATGGTATCAGGCTGCAAGATGCAGGTGCATTAAGCTAGTAATCCTATTTCAGAATCGCTCACATGTTAAGCTGAGTATATTTTTATTGTCTGATCTACGAAAAAACATCAAATTAATAGTAAACACAGTTGCAGTGAGTTGATTCAAACTTACTGAACATGTCCTCTTATTTTTCTTCCCTTTTTTTTTCTAATTGGTCACTTTGTCTCTCCCAAAAGCAGATTGCAACAATTAAAATAACTGTTTAGTCAGATGCGCATTGCTTGTACTGAAAAATACACAATGAGAAACAAGAGTTGCATTTACAAACAAACCATCCACACGAATTTGAAAGTGAGAAGGTGATGAAAAAGCTGACCTTGGTATCAAGCATAACGGCGCAGAGGATCTGAGTGTTCTGCATGGCAATCCTGAGATTGTTCAAGGTCTCCTGATGGTACTCATGGGTGCCGTGCGAGAAGTTGAAGCGGGCGACATTCATCCCTGCCCTCAACAGCTTCTCAAGCATTGGCACAGTTCGAGAAGCCGGGCCCAGGGTGCACACAATCTTTGTCTTGGGAAAGCGGCCATCATTAGGAAGTTCCTTCAATATCCCCTCGATGTCTATGTTTGACATTGTTACTTACCGACTATCTCAGATTTATCTCTAGTTAACGACGGTTTTGTAGCCCAAAACTTAGACCTACAAAAGCAACCCAATAGCCACTAGTCAATACCATACATAAATAAACTAGATTGATGCCCTCACCAAGTATTGTGGCAATTGTAAACTCATTAATTTTAGAGGAAACAAATAGCAAGCAAAAACAGAAAAAATGAAGTTTGCTTTGCTTTTCAGTTCCCAATTTAACTAGGCAAAAACAAAGTTGGAGAATAGGGGACGGGATTCGTCTATGTATGATTGAAACTGGGTAGATCTCAGCTTTGGAGTGCAATAAAGGTGAGCTGAGTAGTGAGGACATCGGATTGTGGAAAAAGTAAAGATCTGGGATCAACAAACATTTAGCAGAAAGGAAATATGCAAAAGAGTTACGGACGATTACATTAAGCAGATTGGAGATGAAAAGAAAGGCTCACCCAGACTAGAACAAGCTTGAGAGAGAGTAAACCCGGACAGGCGAAGGCAGCTCCTCCTCCTTCGGTCAGTGTTCACGTCTGATGGGGTACACTTTCGAGGGCTTGCCGTTTCTTGTAGCGGAAAGGGGTTTAAAGGCGTAAAATAATTATGAGACGGGGGGTTGGTTGGTGGTGGTAATCAGAAGTACGGAAAGTTTGACTGGGAGAGGTGCACGGTGGAGCCAAGGAAGGGGGAATATTCAAAATTGGGATATGCGGCTCCTTGAGACTTTTGAGGGGTGTGGTAAGGTGGGACGTAGAGTGCACCACCAGTCCATCACGTGTGTTTCTGCAAAACCAGCACGCGTGTTACTTGACTGTTCAGTAAACAAAGTGGTACCGGTGATGAGCTGTAGCCTGTATGTGTATGTCTTAACTTTAACGGGTTGGGTTTGGTTGTCTTTTATTTGCTCCGACTAGCTTATACTCTATATAACTAATAATATCACCTACCTACCAACACAAGACAGCCATCACTAGAGATGTCATTTGGGCCGGGCGGCCCGCGGGCCGGCCCGTTTTGGCCCGGTTTTGGCCCGGGCTGGCCCGGCCCCTTGCATGAACAGTAACGGCCCGCTGAAAGAGGGCCTGGGCCTGGGCCTGGACCAGGCCGAGAAATCTGGGGAAAATGGCCCGGCCCGGCCCGGCCCGGTTTGGCCCGGGTTTGGCCCGGCCCGGGTGTGGCCCGGTTTGGCCCGGATTTGGCCCTTTTTTGGCCCCACTTTTTTTTGAAAATCTAGCTTTTCCCCCCCTTTCTTCCACCCCTTTTCCAAAATTCCACATACATTATTATTTTGATTGTTAGAGTTTTAAGAATAATTTTTTTTCATATATATAAAATAAATTTTTACAAGCAAAAAATATATATTTTAAAAGGAAGGGATAGCATCCTGCATCAAGCATCTTGTCTTTTTGCCTTATATTATTTTCTTCTATAAGACTTGATGACCTTGAGCGATGTTTGGTTAGATTTAAGAGAGGCTTATGCCTCATATTGGCAATCATTTTACCTTAACAGTAGTCAGCCTTTAAATTGAATGGATAAGAGATGGAAGGAAATTGCAGTCAGCCGTTAAATTCTTTTGATCTTGTCTTTTCTTCAAAAGTCCTGCAAAATTACTTAACTACTAAGCCTCTTCTATGAGAAAGGAAATACCTATAGTGGTTATGATCTTCCATAAGTGGTCTGGTTAGAGTTTTCAAAAGGTGCACACTGCATAGGCCTTGGGAAAGAGTCAAAGAAGTTTATACCCATTAAATGAAATTAAAGTTAGACGGAACAACCATTATATTTCTTCCAGATGGGACTACAGCTATAACAAGGCATCGCAACTCATCTGTTTTTAATCCGCACTTCTTTCTTCTTTATAGTTGACGAGGATCGTATAAATAAATTTCTATGTAAATTGTTATGTGTTAAAATTGAATAACATGAGAAAAAAAAAAAAAAAAAAGGGCCTGGGCCCGGCCCAAGCCCGGCCCTAAATATTGGGCTTAGGGCCTGGGCCTGGACCAGGCCTAGAATTCATTGCGCCAGGCCCGGCCCGGCCCGGCCCGTTTTCACCCTCCCTTGGCCCGGCCCCGGCCCGGCCCGTTTGCAGGCCCGATGGGCTTGGGCTGGGCCGGCCCAAGCCCGGCCCTTTGACATCTCTAGCTATCACCTATCAAGTATATATGTAGACCCTAGTAGTACTAGTTTAGTTGTTGTTGTCTGACCTGTCAAACCGGCTTCGTTGCTCGGCACACCCCTGCAGACTTTGACCCCTTTGATTTCCGTGAGTTTTGGGGTTTTAGGTCGGTTGCAATATGATCTCCTCTTCTAAAAAAAATTGAACTAAATCTTCCTACACTCATCAAAATTGGGCAAAAATAAACGGTCGTAACTAATGTTGTTAAAATGTCATAACTACCCTTCTTTTAAACAGAATTGAAAATATGTTCTCAAACCCTTTGGGTGGATGAAGGTGGTGGTAAAGGGAGAATGGAAAGAGAGCAAGGAGCAACGGCGGCCAGGTAAGGGGCGGCGGTGTGGGGCTGTTGCGGCCACGGGTGGCGAGGGGAGAGAAGAGGAAGGAAGAGAGGGGGGTCAGTGTCGCCGACAAGGGGGACGGGGATTGCCGGCGGAGTGCAGAGCTATCGGTGGAGCAGGGGTGTTATGGTAGCGGGGGGAGAGAAGAGGAAGGAAGAGAGGGGGATGGGGTTGGCGTCGCCGATTGGGGGGAGTGGGTTACCGGCGGAGAGCTCAGCTGTTGCGGTAGCGGATGGCAGGGGATAGAAAAGGAAGGAAGAGAGAGGAGGGGCGATCGGCGTCGTTGACGGGGGGGGAGGCGGGCTACTGATGCCGAAGGAAGGTTGGCGGCGCGGGGGTGATTTGAGATTAGGGTTTTCAGTGGGGGGAAATTAGGGTGTGGGAAGGACTCGGTCGGGTCAGTTCGGGTGGGCATGGATCGGGTCGGGTAGAGTTTGGGTCGGTGTGTGACTCTGAGGAAGATGGCGGGCGCGGGTCGGGTATGGGTTCGGGTTATACCCACTGAATTTTTAACATTAAAATCTAAAAATTCAAATATTTGTTTTTTTTTGTTTTTTGTGCTGCTGTTGAGGAAGGTTTGCAAATGAGTAAAATGAAAATGGTCACTTTTTTCCAAATTTTGAAGCTTTTGCAACTGGAGTGGAATGAAATTGGTGATTTTTTGGATAATTTTTTGCAAGTCTTTAATATTTTATTAGGTCAAAAGGGCAGTTTTGTCATAAAATTGTAGGTTCTGGACGCCAAACATTTCCCGCCCAAAAACTATATTAACTTGGATGGAAACCGTCAATTTTGCACAGTTTTGATGAGTGTAGGGAGGTTTAGTTCAATTTTTTTTTAGAAGAGGGGGCCATATTGCAACCGACCTTAAGTACAAGGGGGTAAAGTGCATTTAGCCCATGAGTTTTTTATACTAACTTGTAGTATCAAAACCAAACTGTACTACTCTTGTCCCTCTCTGATTTCTTTCATAAGTAACACTAGAACCGTCGGTGGTAATTGGGGTGCAGTGACAAGAAGATTCATGATGTTGCTACTAAAAAAATAGATCGGGAATCACGATTCGGAATCATGGCCCGCAAAAGAGAAAGCAATGGTCGCATGTAGGATTCAAGCGGGGTAACTCTCTGATATTTAAGTTAGAGCGCGGTTATAGAAGTAAACTCTGAGAGAGAAAGTCAGAAAGTAAAGGTACTTGGTATGGGTAAAAAATACCCCTCGTGAGATGGCAACACCTGTCACCACCTGAGAACATCAAAATTGCTTCCACAGTTCGTGGAGAAGTGGGAAGTGGCATTTACCCACTCTCCCACTATCTTGATTCCCCATTATGACAGTTACCTCCCACTAAATAACATTAACTACCCACTAAATGGTAGTAATCTCCCACTCATTTGGGTAACCCCCTCACTAAGGGGAAATAACCAACCTACCGATGGGAGCTCTACATAAAGAAAGTGCGGGAATGGAAAGAGGGTAAGTTGCTCAATCTAAGAATACATTAGATTCTCTTCACACACTTTCGGACTTTAGCATCAAAGATTCTTCGCAGAAACACTTTCGGCGAGTCACCGATGTCGTTTGTGCTGTGCAGGTCTATTCACGAGACAAGTTCCAAATTTCATCCACAATATTTTTGGCGTCATTCGCGGGACTCGATCTCGTGAATAGATCATGGCTGAGAATCCCAATCCGTAAACAGTGAACCTTCAGCCAAATCAAGATGGTACACTCGCATCAAGCTCATCATCGATATTGCTCTGCGACCTAGCTCGCGGTAGCGCCACCACGCAACCACCTCTTAATCGAGGCAAAAGAATTGTCGATACCCCAGCAGTCAAAGCAACGGCGCCACCTCCCACGAACCTTGTCTCTCCAACTCTGCCCAACTCATCGGCTCTTCTGAACCTCCTACTACCGGAATAACCACGACTGCTGCAGCCAATGTCATTCCGCCAACCATCAGTAACCAGGCCGACCTTCTAGCCGTTATTCAAATGATGCATAAATCTATTGAAAGGTTACAAGCCGCCATCGAACACCCATCAATGCTGCCAGAGCCCCCGAGGCCTCTTAAAGCAAAACACATCACTGATGCGTAGAGACAATCAGTTCATCAGCGTCTGGCATTCCCTCAAGGGCTTGATGGCTCTAAAACGCCCAACAGGGCAAGTCGTCACCAACAACTGGTGCAAGTTGAAGATGAGCATTCCGATGATGAGCGTCGCAAACCGCAGTCCAAAAGGCATTAAGAAAGTTACTACAAAACCCATTCCACCAAGAAAGACACTTACGAGCATTCTAAAGACCATCGTGTCGAACGATACACCAACGCTCTTGTCATCATCGAACAACCCTTCACATATGAGGTTGATCTCTTCCCTACTCTTCCCATTTTCAAAATGCCTCCATGCGAGTCATATGATGGTACGGGAGATCCAATGGGGCATTTGGCAGGCTTTACTTCAGGTATGAATCTACACTTGGTCCGAAATCAAATAATGTGCCAAGCGTTTCTGGTGACGCTAAAAGGAGTTGCACATGTGTGGTTCTAGCACCTTGCACCTCGCTCAATTTCCTGCTGGGCTCAACTAGCTGAGTCTTTTCGCAGTAATTTCTTGATGAGTCGTGTGCAAAGGAAGAATTCCTCAGCTCTTTTCCGCATAGTACAAGGACCTAAGGAGTCCTTGAAATCTTATTATGCACGTTTCAATATTGAGAAGATCCTCATTGATCACCTGGATCGTGGGGTGACATTTGCGGTAATGGCTAGAGGGGTAAGGCCGGGAACGCCATTGTATTTCTCGCTAAACAAGCGTCCCCCAGAAAATATGACAGATCTCCTTGATAGGGTAGAGAAATACCTTCGAGCCGAGGAAGACTCGATACTTCCCCAAGAAGAGACGCATACGGGACATAAGAGGTGAGACTATTCAGATGGTCGAACCCCAGACAACGAGATGAAAGCACCCGCATGCACGACCTTCTGGACTACTTTCTTCTCTCTCAACACCTCACGAACATATCCTCAATCAAATCAAGAGTCAGAACATCCTCAACTGGCCCAAACCTATGAAGATATCGGCCAAGAAGAGAGACACCCAATTGTATTGCCACTTGCATAAGGATCACGGTCACATACCAGAGGAGTGCAAGGTCCTTCAACGTAAGATCGAAAGCCTCATAGCCAAAGGACAACTTCAACAGTTTGTCAAAACAAATGATCGGCAACAAGGTGGAAAAAGATGGAATCAAAGAAGAACGGAGAAAGCACCTCAAAAATATCCACCGGTGATAAACACAATCTCTGGAGGGCTAAGCGCAGGAGGGCTATCCAACTCATTTCGAAAAGCCTATGCTCGACAAGTCAACTTGACTCAAGGTCCTGCCAAGAGAGCAAGAGCATCCACAACCTTGGGATTTGACGACTCAGATCTTGAAGGAATAATCTTACCACACGATGACCCTTTCGTCATCACCTTCAAATAGACGCTTTAACATCAAACGTATCTTGGTCGACACGAGGAGTTCGGCCGACATCATTTTTGAAGATGTATTCCTTCATATGGGAATCTCAGAAGACTGGGTAAAGCCAATATCCTCGCCTTTGTATGGTTTTACAGGCTCATCTACACCATTAAAGGGAATTCCCCCGCTTACGGTCATTGCTGGAGACGCGTCCCTTCAAGCCACTCGGGCTATTGACTTTCTCATAGTCAAGGTCAAATCGTCATACAATGGAATATTGGGACGAACGGGCCTCAGTAAGTTGCAAGTCGTTGCTTCAACTTATAACCTCGTCATAAAAGTTCCCTACACCAAAGGGAGTTAAAATTGTGAGGGGAGACCAGACGCTAGCCCCCAAATGCTATGTAGCTTGTTGCAGAGCTGAGGAGACACTCGCCATCGATGATCAACGAGACGAGCAGACAATTAAGCGTGCTGAGCCTATGGAAGCACTCATCTCTGTACCATTGATAGAGGGCGACGAGGAACGTCAGCTGCGAATCGGCTCCACTCTAGAGCCAACTCTTCGTGATCGACCGATCTCCTTCCTCCAATCCAATACTGATGTTTTGCGTGGAGCGCAATGGACATGCCTAGGATAGACCCGTTTGTGATTGTCCATCGACTCTCGATCGACCCCAAGCATCAGTGAGTTAAATAAAAAAAGTGACCTTTCGCACATGAGCGGCAAGCAATCATCAAAAGAGAAGTAAACAAGCTCTTGGAAGCAGACTTCATCAAAGAAATTGACTACCCCGAGTTGGTGGCTAATGTGGTCATGGTCCCTAAGTCAAGGACAGGCAAATGGAGGATATGCATCGACTACACAGACCTGAACAAGGCGTGTCCTAAAGATAGTTATCCTTTGCCACGCATTGATACCTTGATTGATGCAACATCGGGGCACGAACTACTCAGCTTCATGGATGCTTTCTCCGACTATAATCAGATTCAGATGCATGATGATGATGTGGCAAAGACGGCTTTCATAACAGATCAAGGCCTCTTTTACTACAAAGTTATGCCCTTCGGACTCAAGAATGCTGAAGCCACCTACCAAAGGTTGGTCGATAAGATTTTTAAACCTCTAGTAGGGAAGAATATGAAGGTCTATGTTGACGACTTGCTCGTCAAAAGCCTCCAGCAGAACACCATATTGCCGACCTTGAAGAATGCTTTAATCTTCTCTGCAAATACCATATACGCCTTAACCCGACCAAATGCGCTTTCGGGGTATCATCTGGCAAGTTCCGGGGATTCATGGTTTCACAGAGGGGAATCGAAGCTAACCTTAAAAAAGATCAGAGCTATCCAAGAAATGGTTGCACCAAGGCGGGTGAATGAGATACAAGTTTTGACAAGCTGAATAGCCGCGCTTAGTCGATTCCTTTCCAAGTCGCCTTAACGTTGCCTTTCATTCTTCAAAGGCCTGAAGAATATAAAAAAACTTTGAGTGAACGGCTGAGTTTCAAGCTTCCTTTGATGCGCTGAAAGATTATTTGGCATCACCTCCACTCCTCTCCAAGCCCATCGCGGTAGAGGAACTCTTTCTTTACCTAGCTATAGCCGAATCTGCTGTCAGCGCTGTGCTCATCCGAGAACAAGACGGCAGGCAATTTCCCATCTATTATGTAAGCAAAGTCCTTCAAAAGGAGCTAAAGCCTGCGATACCCGAGCATAGAAAAAATCACATTCGCTCTATAATGGGCCAGACGGCCTCATTATAGAGTACGCCCTTCGCTTTGACTTTCCTGCTTCAAACATTGAAGCCGTGTATGAAGCTCTGATAACGGGCATGCATCTAGCTCATGTTGTGCGAGCATAATCCCTCCATGCTTACATTGACTCCCAGCTCGTTGTAAAACAGCTCTCAGGGGAATATAAGGCGTGGGATCCGAAAATGGTTAACTACCTCTATAAGGCAAAAGAGCTCGCAACTACTTTGACACATTTCAAGATCATACAGGTCAGCCGGGAGAACAATGCATTTGCCAATGCTCTTTCACAGTTAGCCTCCCTCGACCCGTTAGGATTCAGCCGCACAATCCACTTGGAGCTCTTACACGAGCCAAGCAACACTAAGCACGAGGTGATGCACGCCACACATGAACCATCGTGGGTCGATCCCATCAAGGACTACCTTCAGAACGGCATATTGCATGCCGACCAAAATCAGGCTAGGAGCATCGTTACACGCTCGACTCGATATGACTTATTAGAGGACATACTCTACAAGCATTCCTTTACGCTCCCTTACCTTTGCTGCATCACGCCATCTGAAGAAAATTACGCTCTTCGAGAAGTCCATGAGGGCATTTGTGGCCAACACCTGGGGGGCGAGCGTTACCACACAAGGTCTTTCGTCAAGGATATTACTGGCCGACCATGTAACATGCCGCTTTGGATTACACAAAGCAGTGTGACGCGTGCCAACGCTTTCCGTCAATTCCCAGACAAGCACCTAGCCCATTAACTACGTTGAGCATTCTAATACCTTTCACAATGTGAGAAATGGACATCTTAGGCCCCTTCCCCCCAGCTTCTGCTCAACACAAATTTGTAATCGTGGCAATCGATTACTTCACCAAATGGGTAAAGGCAGAAGCTTTGGCCACAATCACAGAGAAGAAATGTGAAGATTTTTTTTAGCGTGCTGTTGTTTGTCGATTTGGCATCCCACGAGTGCTTGTCACTGACAACGGAAAGCCGTTCGACAATCCCACCTTTCGCACATATTGTGCCAACCTATCCATTGAACAACGCTTCACTTCAGTGGCATGTCCGCAGATGAACGGGCAAACAAAAGTTACCAGTCGCACCCTTCTCCAAGAAATCGAGAAAAAGCTCGATGAGGGAAAAGGATTATGGGTGGACGAACTACCCAAGATTCTTTAGGCATACCATATGATGACGAGGAATCCCACGGGCGAAACTCTCATCAACTTGGCATTCGGGACAGAAGCACTTATTCTTATTGAAGTTGGCCTACCATCCCTTTAGCTGATAACATACGACCCTGTCAAGAATGATTAAGTCCTTCGAGCCAACTTAGACCTTCTTGATGAACAGTGTGAGCAGGCCACGGTTCATCTCGCCACCTACCAGCACCGAGTGGCCAAATTTTATGACCGACAAGTTCATCCTCGTGCTTTCCGTGTTGGAAACCTTGTCCTTTATTGAATGGAAACTTCAGCCCCAGGAGAGGCCATTGGAAAGTTAACGCCCAATTGGGAAGGCCCTTATAGAGTGACCAAGTTGGGAGGTCCGGGCTCCTACCACTTGGAACAATTGGATGTCAAAGCAATTACTCGAATGGAATGCAACTAATCTAAGACCCTACTATTCATGAGCAAGACCAAGGTTAGGGTCCATCCCCTTCCTACTCCAAACATTTTGCTCATACACACATACATATTAGGATTGGTCTTTAGTTTTATCTTATTTTCTCCTCGGTCTTACATGGCCTAGCATTGTAAATACACTTATTTTGTCATCGGCCTTACATGGATTAACATTTTAAATACCTTTCTCTTTGCAAAATGAAGCCTTGTTTTCAGTAATGTTACGAAACTTACATATGTGGGCTCCAAGGTCGTACAAAAGTGACTTATTCCTAAATTAAGTCTATATCCTACTCAGTTGCCTCCCCTGATGCTTCCATCTCAGTCAATGCACCAGCCCCAGCCTTTGACTACTACGACCTCATAACTATCCCAAAAGCCACTCCAGAAGCTTCCAAACTACCAGATGGACTAGGGAGCAATTGAGAGCGAGTTGGTTGTGAAGATATGGCGGCAGCCCTCCGTGCCTCGGCCTTCTCGCGCTGGACAACCTTATCCATAGCGACCTCTCGAGCAAACTTGTGTTCGTAGATGCTCAGGTCGAGATCACGATGATCTTTTGAGACGTCAGCCTTGCACTCATTATAACCCCAGACAAGTGCTCTTTTAGAGTCACGGTAGCGCTAATCAGTATAGATGTGCGACTTCTTGAACTATTGCACGACATGAAGAGTAACTTACGACTTCTCGGCCTCCAAATGATCTACTCGAGCAGTCAAATCAACATTAGATCGTTCCAGACGCTCCACCGTCTTATTCAAATCTTCCACTTTCTTTTCGGCCTCCTTACGAAAATTGTTCTCAATCATAACCTTTTTCTTCTCCTCGTCTGACACCTTGTCCGTTGTGATCAACTTTTCGACCCCAATTTGCACCTGCACCAAGGCCTGCAAAAGAGATGACTTAGAACGAGAAATGTGATATAAGTACTATTCAATTTCCCAAAGCCTACCTAAGCCATTAACTGAACCATCCCATTGGCCATCTCGTTAATGCCATAATCGACCAGTGTTATGTAATCCATATCGCATGGCTAGACCAATCCCATGATGTGCGAGGACTCTTGAAGACGGAATCTACAATGAACACACTCCAGCCTGTACGATTAGGTGTATCAGATTGAGCGGAAGAAGAGGTTCATGCTCTACTTGGCACCTTTTGTTTCTTAGGTGCTCCTTTTGCCTTGTCCTTACAGCCCAAACCAAGAACAAAGTCATCTTATGCTCTAGCCTTCTTCAGTTGAGACCCCGAAACTAGAGCTCCAAAGTCCAAGTATTAAACCTCCTCCTCCACACCATGGATTGAAGCCAGCTCATCAGGGATTATGTCTCCTAATCCCCTGAGCGTTGAACAGAGGGGGATTTCCTTGCACTCTAAACGACATGATTTCTGCACACATGATAAGAAATAAGACCACCATGAAAACAAGGCAAACCCAAGAATTTGCAGAGACATTTACGAGGATCGTTTTCATCCTCGTCCAAGTCCTGAGGCTCAAGGGAAAAGATGGTTCCGCACTCGCAAATCTGAGCATTACTTAGAGGATATTGGGATTCTAGGGGGTCTGCTCCTTTGAGTTTCCCAATATGTTCAAGGTCAGTCTCCCACAAAAGTCCAAGTATCCCATTCAACAAGTCGTTCATTACAGACCTCACTCCTTTGAGACTTAGGAAGTTTGACAAATAAAAACTTCTATTTCCAATTATGATTAGATGAATGTGGGTGTGGAAATAGGTTGGCCTTGGCCTTTAAGTGCTGACTCAAAAAAATACCAACCCACATGCCTGGTTATAGAGAAAATTGTAAATAACCATCTGAATACTATTACCTTAGGCCTTAGTCCGAGCCTGTGACATTGATAGATGAAAAAAGATATGAAACGCCAAGTTTGAGGTGAGAATTGGTTGGGGACAAGTCCATACGCATTCAGTAACTTGATGAAAATAAGGATGATGGGGGACCTTAAAACCATTGTTGAACATGTCTAAGTAAACTGCAATCTCATATATTGTTGTCATGTTAGCTGACTCCCCTTCGTTAGGTAATCTAAGTTTTATACTCGGTGGAATTTTGCAGCATTCCCTTAAAAGGTTTAGATCATAGCTACTCAACCTACTTTTGAGGGTATGGGCGTCAAAAGGCTTAGGAGACTAAGCCTTCTCTGTCAATACTTCCTTTGCAGAAACCCCCTTCGATTCTTGAAAGGGTGCTAAAGGAATACAAATTTCTAAAAATAAAGGATCAAAGGTTGGCTCTACCCTAGCACTCCGAACATCATCGCTAAACTTAGAAACATGTTCACTTTCTTGGCTAGATATGATTCTAGATCAAAAGCAAGAGATTCAAAAGAAAGTTGAAAAGGATTTGAAGCTTACTTGAAGAGATGATCTTCAAACTCTCAAGAACTTAGAAATCTTCTTCAAGCAGACCCCCAAAATCGCAACTCTCTCAAAGCTCTCACTTGAAATGAGATGAACTGAGAAAGAATGAGAAAAACTCTCCCTTATATAGACACAACAGAGAGATTCAACAGATGTGATTTCGCTACCATTGGGATACTTAAAACACGTGGCAAACATCCAACATAATAATTGGGGGGCAAATTTACCCTTGTACCCATTGACCGTAACTTTCCTGAAGATGAATGGGAATACTCATTTGGTCTTAGCCTTTGCTCGCTAAAGTCGAGCAGACAAATGCATGAGACTCGTGCTTCTACTCACTCAGCCGAGTAAACGAGCTCCTTTGGTCTTAGCCTCTGCTCGACAAAGCCAAGCTGACAAGCGCATGAGACTCGTGCCTCTACTTGCTCAGCCGAGTAGACGAGCTCCTTTGGTCTTAGCCTCTGCTCGACAAAGCCGAGCAGACGAGTGCATGAGACTCGTGCCTCTACTCGCTCAGCCAAGTAGACAAGCTCATTTGGTCTTGGCCTCTACTCGCCAAAGCTGAGCAGACGAGCACATGAGACACGTGCTTCTACTCGCTCATCCGAGTAGACGAGCTCCTTTGGTCTTAGTCTCTGCTCGCCAAAGCTAAGCAGACGAGCGCATGAGATTCGTGCCTTTACTCGTTCAGTCGAGTAGACGAGCTCTTTTGGTCTTAGCCTCTGCTCGACAAAGCCGAGCAGACGAGCGCATGAGACCCGTGCCTCTTCTCACTCAGTCAAGTAGACAAGCTCCTTTAGTCTTAGCCTCTGCTTGCCAAAGTCGAGTAGACTAACGCATGAGACCCGTGCCTCTATTCGGCTAAGTCGAGTAGACGAGCCCTTATGGAGGCCTCTACTTGGCCAATTCGAGTAGACGATCTTAATATTGGCCTCTGCTCGGCCAAGCCGAGTAGACGAGCCTTTATGAAGGCCTCTACTCGGCCAAGTCGAGTAGATGATCTCAATAGTGGCCTCTACTCGGCCAAGCCCGAGCCTTTATGGAGGTCTCTGCTCGGCCAAGCCGAGTAGACGATCTCAATAGTGGCGTCTACTTGGCTAATCCGAGTAGACGAGCCCTTATGGAGGTCTCTACTCAACCAAGCTGAGTAGACGATCTCAATGGTGGCCTCTACTCGACTAAGGTGAGTAGACGAGCCCTTATGGAGGTCTTTACTCAGCCAAGCTAGGTAGACGGTCTCAATAGTGGCCTCTACTCGACCAAGCCAAATATACGAGCCCTTATGGAGGACTTCACTTGGCCAAGCCGAGTAGACGATCTCAATAATGGCCTCTACTCGGCCATGTCGAGTAAACAAGCCGTTATGAAGCTCAATAACAACCTCTTCTCGGCTAAGCCGAGTAGACGAACTCAATAGTGGCCTATATTCGACCAAGCCAACTAGACGAGCCCTTATGAAGCTCAATAACGACCTCTATTCGGCCAAGCCGAGCAGACAAGTCATTTGCCAAAGGGGAGCTTGCCATCAAGCGAGAAATACCATCTTGGCCAAAAACTTTTAACACGGACATTACTTTGATGCTAAAATATTCATCTCTATTCCATATTCTTCCTAAAAAAGAACATGGAATGGGCGCAAATGATATGGGTAAAAACTACCCCTCGTGAGATGGCGACAAGTGTCACCACCTGAGAACATAAAAAATGCTTCCATAATTCATGGAAAAGTGAGAAGTGGCATTTACCCTCTCTCCCACTATCTCATTTCCCCATAATGGCAGTAACCTCCCACTAAATAACATTAACTACCCATTAAATGGTAGTAACCTCTCACTCATTTGGGCATTCCCCTTATTAAGGGGAAATAACCAACCTACTAGTGGGAGCTCTATATAAAGAAAGTGTGGGAATGGAAAGAGGGTAAGTTGCTCAATCTAAGAATACATTAGATTCTCTTCACACACGTTTTGACAGCATATGAGATTCTTTGCCAGAAACACTTCTGACGAGTCACCGGTGTCATTTGTGCTGTGCAGGTCCATTCACAAGACAAGTTCTAGATTTCATCCACAATAGTACTTATATGTACTTGCTTGTCTTTTGCATAGAAAGATGATCTCTTTACATATATTAGACATTGAATCCCCAATGGAATTAGAATTGAACATGAGTTTGGGCCCGTTTCTTGGAAGGTCAGTGTACACACAAATTTTGTGTCTAAACGGAGATATGGGAAGCAATTTCATATAATTCAGATTACCAATTTAAACTAAAGGTTTACACCACTCTCTGATTTTTACACAAAATGAGTGATAAATCCCTCTAATTCAATCTCCTAATTAGTCAAGGGCTAATATCTTCATACTTGAAAGATCACCGAAGTGATTCTTGATCAAGGGTTTCGATGCTTTTATCCTTAACAAATGTGGTAATCCTTGATTTGTGGATCACTAAAGTTGAGGACGAATTTCTCTTCGATTTAACATCAACAAGAGATCTGTTAGCCCTCTGGTTAGATAACATAGGCTTACATCTTGTTTTGATGATAAAAATACATTGATTATGTTCTAATGTGTGCTTTGATTGGATTCTTAGTAAATGTATACATACATACTCATGAAGGCGCATTTGAAAATTTGGATACGTGGATCAAATGCAAATGAGTTTAAAGCTATATTGGAGATGCTACCAAAGTTTCATCACATCACATGTCAAAGAACAATAAAGAATATATAGGCAAAATTAGTTTCAGATGTGATTGATATATATATTATGTAAGTAGTCTTAGTTTGATACCTAAGTTGATGACTACGACCTAAAATGACTATAGGACGCAGTACATGTGAGTTCAAAGCCTTTAAACAAGTGAGTTTCTTGAGAATGGGTGAACTTTTGAGCTAACTTAGATTTTCCAAAAAAACATTTTTGGACATAGTATTTTCATATTTTGATAAAACTTTCATTAATTTTCCAACATAAAAAATGGTAACTCAATCAGATCTTTTTTATAGAAAGTTATTCCCAAAATAAGAAAGTGAGTTTTCGTGAGGTAGTCAACCAATGCAGTTGACTGCATACTGCATTGGCAATAGAGTCAACTTCATTCAGCCAGCTTAAAAAATAACAGCTAGTTTTGCTAACAACTAGCCTCCATTTCATATCCACCCTATAAAGATCATACACAATCAAAACCGCATTTTAAGTCTACATTCATTAGAGAAACACCAATGCTGATGGATTAAACTTTTTTCTCTTCATCTTCATGATTTTATGTCGTTAGGGGTATGGTTGACGTATCGGGTCAGACAAACCGGAATCAAAGCCACCGTAGTTTGACTTTGCTCCTACGGGAAGTAATCTACATTTTGGTCCTAGACTTAGACTGAGAAATGTAAAAGACTCTTTTGATTTTGATAGAATTGTGATCACAGGAATGAGAGACAATTCTATGTGGTTTCTTAAACTAGAAAACTATTAAAAGTTACCTCGAGAAGTTGTTTGTCTGGAAGACTTGAGAACGCTCTCCGAGTGATCCACAATGTAAAGACTACAAAGACTTTTTAAGGTGAATATGAATGGGTAAAATTCTCGAGAGAGAAATAGTGTTTCACTTTATAGAGAGATGATACACAAGCTCTGAAGAGAATAATCTTTTCCGATCAAAATATCAGAAACCCCTGAAAATGAAGGCCAAGGGCCCTATTTATAGAGTTCTGGGGCGCAGAGCTGATAAGATTGGCTATGCCAATCTACAAGCTGGAGATAAGTTAGAATATTGGATAGAAACCACATATTGACAAAAGTCTATTGACTAATTAGGTTCATCCCATAATTTTAAAATGATTTTTCCTGAATTTCGAGGCATTACCTGACTCAAATTTCGGTAATTATCTCTGATTTTACAGATGTGATGAACTAGATTCGGGATATATCATCTCTAATCATATCAATCGTAAATATAATCTTTGCATCAGGGATAATTCCTAGAATATTTTCCTAAATTATCTAGACAAGATGTAATATATAAAAGTAATATAAATACCTAGACACTTGACTAGACTGGCATGATTCGACTGGACTGGACCAATTACTAATTGGACCACTAGACTGAACTGGACATTTAGACTCATGACCTTAACAGTTTGACTGGACTGGACTAGACCAAAATAATTAATTAAGTCACATCACTGGGCCTGAGCTTAATAATGCAATTCTAATTAATAATAAAGCCCACTATTTATTTCATTCATAATAACTACTAAAACAGAGTGTCTACAAAGCCCGACGGTGAGGGAGCTCACGCGCAGGCTAACATCACTAAAAGACAACACATTTTTGTAGTGAAACATGGAAAAGACCACAAGGCTCTGAACAGACTTGAGGATTGTGACACATATATGAGGTTGGACCTTTACAGTGCTTCCTACGTATCCTCGAAGGAGGAATCATATCAACGTAATTCATTACGATACAAGAATATTGTTTAAAGCCGAAACCAACAGTAACAACGATTGGTCGTCAAACAATATATTAAAAATGAATTAATTAAGTCCAAATTTTGCAAAGATGAATAAACGGGTTTATATAAAATGGACGCTATAAATATTCCGAAATAGGCGATACTGACCGAAAAACTAGCATCTTTCAAAAATGCATACCAATCTATTGAATTATTCGAATTTTTATGTAAAAGGTTTATAGACGGAGTTAACCATTTAGATAATATATCTAAATCTGTTCCTTCTTGGTTGAAAGGAATTCCTAATAATCCAACGAACAAAGTAAATAGAACCAATACAAGTATGGGGAATAACATAGTATTATCCGATTCATAAGGATACGAAAAATACTTATTATTTCCAAACTGAGTAATAGTAATAAAAGGTTGTCTCATATTTCTTACATTTTCATGAATTTGATATCTCTTCTTTGAAAAAAAAGAAGCACTTTGATTATTATTCATTTTTAATAAAGTTAATAAACGAAAATTTTTGTTAGTCCTTTTAGAATTTTCCTTACCCCATAGAGATATTGAATATAAGGGGATATTTCTTTTGCTGCTGTAATTTTGAAAATTAATGTTTAAATGTCCTTCAAAAGCTGTTATTGTGAAATCGGGGAATATAAAATGCAGTTAATCTCGTGATCAACCAAGCTATTATTGTGAAAATCGGGGAATACAACCATTGGAACATGTTTTAAGAATTTCATCTTTAGACCAAAAACAAGCAAGGGGTGGAATACCACAAAGGGAAAGTGTACCTAATAAAAAAGCAGTTTTGGTAATTGGAACATGTTTTGTTAAACCACCCATAAGAACCATATTCTGACTTTTGGTTGGAGCCTTTCTTCCATATTTTGGACCTTAACTCCATAGAACAAGATGCTACTGTTGAAACAAGGAAGAATTGAAATTTTAGATCAAAACACTACGTATGGATGGTATGAACTGCCTAAACAAGAAATCCTGATGTTAGACCCCGCATATTTAAATGCTTACTAAAAAAAAGAAAGAGAAAGAGAAAAAAAAGATTAGAGAGTTTGGGGACGTAATGGGTATTTAAGATTTTTTTTTTAAGAATATAGTCATATTCTTTTTCTAAAACTTCTGATGACTTACGTAGAATATATCCTAGAATCACAAAAAAGTTCAGAAAAGTCTCCAGAGAATCCCTAGGAAAAGGCTCTTGAGATTTTGATCATTACTTTGAGGTAATAATTTATTTCGAGTGTCGAATTGAGGTTTATAGTAAGAACTTTACGAATTTTAATTTTTTTTTGGAACCCTAATTATAACTTTTGGGTATATTGATTTTTAGGGATTTTGATATAATTAATTTAAAATATCAAAGTCTTGGGTTGAATTGCACAATTGGAGGTAAGGGTTTATTTCTTTTACATCTGAATTAGCGTCGGATCAATCAACCTCATGTTTGTAAGGGTTTTCTTTTTGAAAATTTGAATCGGCGTAGCATCGATCATTCGTTTAACGTGTTAATTCTTCAACTGTGTCGTTTTCGGCTGAGATTTCATATGCTTATTGCTACTTCAATTTTCGTGCCTTAACTGCTAACATCCATCTTTGCAGCTACATAATTGTGTTCAGTTATATTTTTGTTGGACTTACAGACGAGTTAAGGACACCTTTGCATGTTCTGGTCATGTTTAACATCACAATATTTCATCAACCATGTCCCACCATAGTCTATGTGTAGTTGCTTCACTTATTTGTTTCTACACCCATGAGTACTTGATGAATAAATTCCTTTATTCATTTCACCAGTAAGTTTGGTTTTACACCCATGAGTACTTGATGAATAAACCCCTTTATTCCTCCTACCACTAAGTTAGTAACTCTTTTTATTTGTTTAGCAGCTATAGTATTGCACATAAATTTCCTACCTTCTTTCAATTTGCTGCGAACCAATCATTTTATGCTGCCATCATTTTGTACGGTCAAAATTTACATGTGAAATATGAAATATGAGATTGAAATTTCCTATCCTTCAGCGCTTATAGGCAACTTGTTGGTGTCTGGCCTATTTATTGGTACCTAATTGATTGTGTATATTGGCGAGTCATGTCACGTTTATGTGACTATATTGTTTCTGACTTACCCATGTGGATTGGAACGTGGGCTAGCTCAGCGAGATGAGCTAGAGATCATGATCTTATTTTCTGAACATTGTCCCACGTGTCAGTGATGGCATATATGACCTTATTCTAAATGGCTCTCTAGTGTATGTCTCTGTACAAGAATATATTGACATTTTGAAATTATGTCTTTGTGCGAAAACAAATTTTGTATCTTGAAATTTTGATTTGTATTTGTTCCGTTAAAGTTATGTACGTCCAAAAAAAAAATTCTCAGACATTTATGTCTCCCTTTTGATTGGTACATTGAGCGACCTTGTTGGGCATTTGACTCACTTATTATTTTCCTTTCATTTGACCTTATTGGGCTGTGTAACTGAGAGCTAGCGGTTTTTATCTCAGAGTCAGTATTAGCATTTTTAGGCGTAATAATTAAGACAAATTGATTTTTTTTAGATTTTATTTTGGAACTCCGTGTCGGAGTAATTTGGATTATATAAATTCTTCAGGCCGCTATGGCATTTATTGATATATTTTTGGGATTGATTAGTAGATGCTTTGAATGACCACGTGGGAAACTTTTTGATATTTTGAGATTTTCTGACTTTGTTTATTTTATATTAACGTTCTTAAAATTCGGGGATTTACACTTGAACAACGAACAACCAGTTCAGATATTCACTACCAAGAAGTACTGAATTCTCTTTTAGATAGGCCCTAAAATACGAAGGAAAGTTGAAACACCAACATGCATTCACCCAACCCAACAGTACATATTTTAGGAATGGCCAGTGCCAAAGTCACTAATGGGTAAGTCGCCAATCCCTAAAACGAACTATGTAGTGTACTTTTTCTGCTGGGTTACGGGATAGACATTTTACCAGATGTTTCTAATCTACCCTTGTGTGACTCCTGTTGAAACATATACTCGGCAGGGGAGGGGGGACGATTTTAAAGTAGACTCCTCATTCATTAGATAGAGAAGGATCACCAAGATTTCATAACGGTAGGGAGTAGTGGTGGGTCGGGCACTCCCCAACATTGAGGAGTAGTGGTGGGTTGGGCACTCCCCAACATTGAGGAGTGGTGGTGGGTCCGGCACTCACGGACATTGAGGAGTGGTGGTGGTCGACTGCAGTTGTTATGAGAGAAAGGTGGGAAAAGAGGAAGAAGAAGGAGAAAAGACTGCCACATCATCCATTTTTTCCCCATAAAGATGGTGATATCCCCGGACTTTTTAACGACTATTACTGCCCATCAGCCTTCAGACTGATTAAGTTCAAAAATAATACTTTAGGTACTGATTCGGTACTTTTAAAATGTTGGGCCCGTAAGTTGTACTCGGCGATACTTTAGGATACAAATTTGGGATTAGCATTAAAGATAAATCTAACTTCATAAGCATGTCTATTAAATAATTTATTAAATTTTGGTAAAATTTTATTCAGCCATTTCTTACTAAGAGGTTTTGAGTTATCGTATTTAGTCATGGTGGTTAAACTCTTTAAACCTTATTAATTATCTTATGCAATAACATATTATTGTCTATATACATTCAGCGGTATAGATTCTATTTACTTCTAAAAGTGCCACCCCATCATAATTTACTTAGTTGTGGTGGTTAACTTTTATAACAATATAGTATAAAAATTATAGACCAAAAGTTCCTCTATCCAAATTAGACTAACAAGTAGCTGACATTGTGGGCACAACATTAAAAATGTAGTACAAATTACTTTTAAAAGATACTTACACTAGAACAATAGAAATGTCTCATGCACATGTCCCCGTCTTTTTATCAGTAGAACCTATTTTTTTTCCTTTTTTGTATACTAAATAAACTTCTATTTTTTTTTTCTCTACATTGTTACGAAATCATAATTAACTATATGCACAAGTAAATTTCTAGTTGACATTTCGCCATTTTTTTTCTTTTTGTTGAAAGGAAGTTCACCCATTACAAATAAATGTGATTATCTTTGATGAAAATATCAATAAAAATATGGGTTGTGCAATAGATTTATTATGCAGTTCAAAGCTTCAAAAAGTAGATGGCACATCTTTCAGTTTAAGCAACCATCATCGTCTCTCTCCCTCCTTTAACTTTTGTCACCATCACCATCCTACAAATGCCGCTATCACAACACTCGAGGACTGTGACACATAAATGAGGTCGGAACGTTACAACGCTTCTTACTATCTTCGAAGGAGGAATCAGATCAACGTAATTCATTAAGATACATGAATATTGTTTGAAGCCAGAGCCAACAGTAACAACAATTAGTCGTCAAACAATATATTACAAAAATGTTTGTCTATGTTACCAGAGCCTCTTAATCGATTGAAGGGGTGGATAGACAAGAACCATAACTAGATGTCGGAGCCCCCAAATCAATTTGAAAGGGTCGAGAGACAAGATGAAAATAACTTTGGCCATTGCTGGTGCCCCCGAATCGATTTGAAAAAGTCGACGGACAAAGTAGAGTCGTATATCTAGATGTCAGAGCTCCTAAATCAATTTGAAAGGGTCGATGGAACAAATGAATATAAACTTTGGCTGTCGTCGTAGCTCCTGAATCGATTGAAAGGGATCAACAAACAAAGTCGAGGTTCGACTAAGAGCCGGAGCCAACAACGCGTCATATCGGTTGGTTGCTTAATCGAAACTTTACTTATATATAAGAGTCGACGCCAACAACGTGTCAAAGTGGTTGGTCGCTTAGATACATGAGGATTTCAAAAAATATCACTCAAACCTAGAGCCAAAATTTTCATAAAGACAACTGGTCGTTGAGTGCCGAACATATCAACATAATTGATATGAAGAAAATGTTGCTTCTAGCAACACGCGCGGGATCTTGCACTGGCCTTACACCGTACAAAAATTACTGAACTGATCAATATATTTAAATAATTGGATCGAAAAAATGATTCGCCTACATGATAGGGAACATGCAAGCAAACAAATGTTGGATGAAAAAGTCCTAAGCGGAATGAATTAAACATCACGCGAAATGCATAAGTAGGTAAATCCCACAAATTCAAATAATAGAATGATTATGCAAGCACACCACGAACGCAAGCATATAAGCACATTAAAAAACATATATTTTCAAACAAGGATGCAAAAAGTTTTATTATTTACTTTTTGGTCGAAGACCGGCCGAATAGTCAGAGGATAGAAATTTTTGAATTTTTGAGTCGAAAATCGGCCTGTTAGTCAGCTAGTTTGACCAACTTAAAGGGAAAATCGGCCGGCTAACCCATCCAGTTTTTGTGCACGATATTTAGGGGGTTTTCAACACTTTTAACTCAATCTAATCACAATCTCTTTCAAATTTCTCTCTTTCAAGGACTCTCAATCGTGTAATCCTAACCCAATTACACATCTAGCCTATGAAACCCTTCAATCGTCTTCCATTCTCTCTTTGAATGTTATGGAGTTTATTTGAATAAGGAGAGGCCATGAAGGAGGTCCCAAATCGGTAAGATTTCTCGCTTCTGGTAGACGAATCGACCTGATGACCATTCTTTGTTAACTCCAGATCAAGGAGTACACTTGAGCAAACATTATTTTGCATAAGAAGTATGTCTTCTACAAATTCTCCCTAGTTAGACACATTATTTCACCTTTCTTCACACACAAACTACACCCATGCAAAGTAGGACCCATATGTGTTATTTTTCATGCACGAAGCGGACAGTTCCTTGAGGTTTTTCCTTTTTATTGATTTTGTAGCCCCTCATTACGAACATGAAATGTAGGGGCTCCCCCAAAGTAGTTGGAGAACGGTGGGCTAAGGTCCCTATATTTGTAAAAAGCAGGGCAGCGGTTATCGGTTTCGATCTTTTTCTCGACGGGTTACACGTTGTGATCCATAGTAAAAAAAACATCTTTTGTTCTTGGCCTAGTGTTGGTAGAATTCCACTAACATTTTTCATATGCCGTTCGGGGAGGCGACTCTTACCTCATACAATTTCACGAATATCATCGACATTCGCACTCAAGGGAGGCCTGTACCTTGGGCCCATGATCTCGATAAGAATCGGGACCTTGTGGTTTGATTGCTTGGCTTTGAATCGTCCTTCAAAAAGGGCGGTTCCATTTTGTTGGATACCCTTCGTGTACATTACGAGGGGATGTATTTGGAGGGTATTGAGAGCCCATTGATTGATCAATTTTTTCGGGGGTTTTTGCACTATGTCTTGAGGGAGACCCTCTTCAGCAACGGAGACGACTCCGTGCAGCTGTGGTGCCTATGGGATCTGGAGGTGGTGGAGGAGATTAGGGAGTACGACTGGGGTATTCCTGCCTTGGCATACTTGTATCACTCCATGAGCACAGTGTTCTGGGGGCAGTCTCTGAACTTCATGTGGTATTGCGATATCCAGGAGGTATGTCTATGCTTCTTGGGTCATTTTCCAATTATTCTCATACATGTTTTAAACATCTTGCTCATATGGACAATTTTGTTCACATGTTTGGGCCTTCAAGGTCTTGGGTTCACGTGTTCCTCGACTGAGGGAGGGGTACACTGCTGAGAGTGAGCCGGCGATGTACTATGGAACTTTAGGGCTGAGTGAGTGGGCTCCTCTGAGGAGGCATACCGAGATAGTTTCAACGGGTTGATGCAGTGCCCAGTAAGTAGTTCATTGGGTTTTGAACTTTCTTTAACATATACTCATGAATACTTACCATTTACCAAATTTGTTTCAGGTGTCTCTGTGCAAGTGGGCGACAGTCGAGTCCTATACTAAGGAACTGACCCTTACTTGATGCCAAGTGCTACTGGTGGGACCCTAGCAGGAAGAGTTATATCTGGGGGACTGACTGCTCTTCCAGCGCCACATGGATGTCAAGGTCCGCGTCTCAGTTTATCTTTTTTTAGATATGTATCAGGTAAGGAATCTAGATAAGGGCTAAAGCAGAGCTTGGTTAGGGGAACGATGTATTCTCCTTAAGGTGGTTGAATGATCCTCGTACCTGTGTGGCCTTCGTAAGAAAGGAACTAGCCCCTCCACTCACTATGGAACGGCTAAGAAGAGTAGAAAAGGCTAGGGCAACCCAGGACCGAAAAGAGAAAGGTAAGAAAGAGGCGAGGTCGGCTGACAACATCCCTTTTCCTCCTTAGACGGTGTCAGTATTCCTGAAGGGCAAGAGAGAGGAGCAGGAGGCAATTCCCAAGCCAAAGAAGGACTCTGATGTTTTCGGGTTTGAAGAGCTCGTGAATGTCAAAATGGTGAACTCTAAACCTTCTTGAGTTTAAATTTGTCCTTTTTCTTTGATTTTAAGTCTATGAATTTTTATTGTAGGTCTTGTCCACACTACTAAAAAAGGATGCCAATTGGATGATCCATAGTCTTAAGGACAAGGTGTCCACATACCGGGCCCTGATAGAGGAGTACAAGCCGTCAACCGAGACGACAGATGTACCCACTTCTACTTCATCGGTGCCACCTTCTGGAGGTGGTTTGAGTGGACTACAGAGCTTCACGAAGCCCACCGTAGTGCTACTGCTGCTACTCAGAGTCATGCTGGAGGTGCTTCGATGCTTCAGAAGGGAAGCCGGGTGAAGATGAGGGCGATGAGCCAGACCTTCACAAAGAAAGTAAACAGACTGAAGTCGGCACCGTCCAAGGGCAAAGAAGTCACCACCGGAAGCAAGAGGAAAGCCCCAACCTGTAATATCCCGAACTTCGAGACCCGGTTAAATAACCATCCGGGCTCCGAAAAATAAACGGGCGATAAATTTAAGTAACGCTCGAGTACTAGTAAAGCATTGAAGCTTAAAAGAATTTTTGGACAAAAATATAATTTTTGAAATTTTGGGGGTATTTTCATAATTTTGGAAAATCTTGGGGGTTAATTTGAAATTTTGAGGAAAATTCTGGGAGTGCCACCTCCTATTTAATCTAACATGACTAAGCTATTTAAATTATTTAATAAGGCTAGATGGATAAGAGGGGATTCGGGTAAAGGGAGCAAAATCAGAAGAAAAAAGAACAAAAAGGGAAATCTTTCCCTTTCGGGAAAGAAAGAACCTAGACGGAAATCGAAAACAGAGAAGGAGGAAGAGAACTGGAGAGCTTATTCAAGGTAAAATTCTGTAAGGGTTCGTATGTATTTTAACGTGCTTTCTTGTGTGTCCAAGTGTGCAATGAGGGTTTGTTCCCTGTGTTCGCTGTGTGAGGGAGCCATGGATACGGCTGTCCGAGAGAAGTGGTAGTGTGTATTTATGGTATGATTCGCGAGGTTATTTGATTTAGTGTGTCAGTGTTATTTTCATCGTGTGTTGATGGTTCCGTGAGCATAAAAGAGGAGAGACACCATGGCTGGGCAGTGGTTCTTGGTGTGCTCACAGTGAGTTTGGGTGAGGGGAAATCAAATGTAATTATGTATGTAAACCATGAAATTGTAGGTATGTGATTTGTTGGGAGACTATGGAGGGGATTTTTGAAAGTGGTGCGGGTAGA
This sequence comes from Escallonia rubra, assembly GCA_033065855.1. Lineage (NCBI taxonomy): Eukaryota > Viridiplantae > Streptophyta > Magnoliopsida > Escalloniales > Escalloniaceae > Escallonia > Escallonia rubra. The sequence continues at coordinate 83,930 of JAVXUO010001101.1, read as the reverse complement.
GTGTGTTTCAGTGGGTACCGAGGAGTTAGTGCGTGTGTTTTGTGTGTGAAGGTGTGTGTGTTCTTGACTGTAGGTGTTCGGGTGAGTTTGTGTGTGGGATTACATGTGTAATAATATGTCTATGTTGTGTATTAATGGGTTATGATGTGGGTTTTAGTTATAGGAATGAGAAATGGGGTGCAAGCGTGGGTGAAATTATGAACTGTGATAGCTGCATACATTCAGTCGTGAGGTGGAAGATGAGAGGTGTGTGCAAAAAAAACGTGAATTAGTGTGTGTTTTAATCCAAATAGTAACCGTTTTTGTCGCTAAAAAGGGAGTTTTAATTAGGCAGCTTTTGACGAATTTCTAAAAATAGTTAGAGTCATAATTTGACAAAATCCGAAACAGTAACCCATGATATTTTTACGAGACCTACACTCTGGAAGTTTTCGGGAATTTTTGCTGTCCGCGAAGGGTGCTAAATTGGGGTATCGATTAAGACAATTTCGAATTATTTAGCATAGCAAACCAAACATTTTTAATCTGAAAATTTTATTGAAACCTTATTTTACTGATATGATTCATATTCTAAAATTTGGGGCCATTCTGAGGTGGATAGGTATTTTTCGCGAAACTGGTCTTTTAGCGCTCAGTCTGGACACCGGTTCGAGATTTTCGGGCGAAAATTCTTTAAAATAATTTTTAGACCAGAAATGATATCAGGATGCTTAAAATAGCGTTTTAAGATATTTTTGAAAATTTTCCGGTGCCGGAAACCCCAGGGGCATTTTGGTAATTTGCCACCCCGAAGGGGTATTTTGGTAATTTGACCTAAGAAAGGTATTTTTGCATAAATTTACATATGGGAAGCTTATTTCAGTGATTCTACTTATGGGAAGACCATTTTTGTAATTTAAGTCCGAGAGGGGCATTTTGGTAATTTTACACCTTATGGGCGTTTCGGTAATTTTACATACCCGGTGAGGGGAGGTTCATTTTGGGAGTATGGGTGAGTATGTATTATGTTATAATATTTTGCTATAGTCTGTGTTCTAATGGTTCGATTATTCCGTTTAGGTTAACGTTAAAGACTTTCGGTTAGATAATTTAGCTGCGGATCCAGGTAAGGGATTCTATCTGAACCCTGGGTAAGGACTTTTGTCCGAACCCTTATTTTGATAACTCATACTCGTAAGTACTCATTGATTTACTTATGGTTAATGTCGAACTCTGAATTGTGTATTGCTATCAGCATATTATTGCTCAGAAACCCCAATATTAAACCTGAATCGATTATTTAGAAATCTTGTGATGCTCGCATGTATTTCATGCTGAGTAAATCTGATAATTCTTTGTATCCCATTCTTCCGAATTGTTATGCCTAAATCCGGTAATCGTTTTGCTACTTATTGTGATTTTCTTCTGGAAATTCTGAATGATGACTTATTTTGATATGTTATGGTTATTGAAATCTGATCTGATTCTGGTGAAAATTCTGCTTTCTTCTGAAAATTCCGAATGCTGACTTTAAGTTAGTATGATTATTTTTATTGGAATCCGAATTGATTTCGGTGATTGAACTTAGATTAAAGCTCATTGATATTGTTGATTTTCTGTGTTGACCTGGGTTTCCGTTCTGTGGGAGGGCGTAATAAGGCTGGTCTGAATCCTACAGGAAAAGCAGGCTAGTACCCAAGTGGACTAGTATTTTGGTACATCATGCATGTGTACACTCTGTTAGCTTGCCGGAATGGCATTGTTATTGACCAGGATCAACGTTGATATTTGATTTCTCTGTTTTGTGTATTGCCGTGACCACTGCGGTATTATCTGAAATGATTTGTGCTTCTGTTGAAATCCTTTGGAAAACCCGTATCGTATTTTGGGAAAGATGGCTTAAAGATGATCTTTTATCCATTGTGATGGTATTTGTCTATTTTGGTATTTATTAATGATGAATTTTGATCCTTTTGGAAATCATTGAGTTGTTCAGTTCGTTGAAGTGTTCTGAAAATCTGCGTCAGTTGGATTCTTTGGAATCATTTTTTAATCCTGTTGGTAGTCCTTGTACGACCTTACTGAGCTCTCAAAAGCTCACCCTTCGTTTGGCTCCCTTCTGCAGGTGATGGTAAGATGTAGCAGGTTTGGGAATGGGTTAGCGTCTGTGTGAGATTCCGGTAAGCCCGCCACTACAGTGTAGTGAGACCCCTGCGTGGATCAGTACTGTCAGCTTGTTTCATAAGGACCTAAGTTTGTAAAGAACTAAAGTTTTAATAGTTTGAGTTTGAGGCAGTCTTGTAAGCTTGTATTTGAAGAACTTGAGATGATATCATATTAAATATTTTGGAGTATGTGTTAGTGAGTAAATCTGACAGATTTGATGTGATCCGGTAGGTTAACGACCCGGGAGTTCGGGGCGGCGGAGCTCCAAATTTCCGGGGATGTTACAATACCCCTCCATCAAAGTAGATATACGAGTCCTTTCAAATTGCTTCGGTCTTTAGCAAGACCTACAAGAAGTCCTAGTCAAACAAGACCGTGGTAGTGGAGTCATCTCCATAACTCGAGGGTGAGTAATAAGAATATGAAGAGGGTGATGAGGAAGAAAAGGAGGCTGAGGAAGCTTCAGGGACCAACGACAAGGAGGAACCCAGCCCAAGGAAGACTCAGAGGAAACTATGAGGAGTTTAACTTTGAGTCCTTAGATTAGGTCCTAGAATCCCTTAACGACTTTTCAAACTTTGGATGTAATGCACACTCTTATTTTTTTGTGTTTTGAGTTAAAACTTTATTTAGTTAATCATATGTCAATGCTTAGTTCAAATGAAAGCTCACATACTTGCACAGAAATAACGGAGGTTGAGCTAACTGGAGTAAAACAATTGAGATTGGATTGAGTTCTTTGAACAGGTACAAGGTTTGGCCTAAAAATAGGCAAACCCTGAAATTTTTTACAAACACTGACTAATCGGCTGGTTAGTCAGTGTCAAAAATAAATTTTTCGAGTAAAACGTTGATTGAGCAGAAACCAACTCAAGATTTTAAGGTAAAATCAGACAGTTGGTCAGAAGAAAATTCGGTTTTTCTGGTAAAATCGGATGGTTGATCAAAAGAAAATATGAATTTTTTTAGCAAAATCAGACGGTTGATTAGAGAGATTGACTGCCAAATATTCAAATCAAATACAAAAATCGGCTGGTTTGACGAAAACAGTCCGGTTTGTCCCATAAAATTTTTGAAATTTTAAATTTTGAATCCTATCTCTATACAACTTAGGGCTCTCTCATCATAAATTTAAGAGGGCATTTGACTTTCATTCTCACATAAGAACTCCCAATGGCTTTCAAAGCCAATCCCACGATCTTTGAGCTCCAATCCCGCATCTTTGCGGATTCCTTCAATAAGATCAAACTCATTCATCTTGACGGCTTTATTCAATCTAAAGTTCATTATGAACCTAAGGAATGTGGTTGTTCATGAGGACATTCTTCGAGCGACATGCAAATTCTGGGATGGCGATGATCATGTCTTCCGCTTCGGTGTAGATGAACTTTGCTCATTTCACGAAGAATTTTTTGCTCTGATGGATATCCTTTTAATGTGCTCATTATTATTCTAGTTATTCAAGATGGATATGTCAAGGCTCTCATGGATTTGCCAAAAGTTAGAGATGAGCATGCTGGTCTTTCATCCAGGCTAAAGGTATTCTATTTTCTCCTACTAGAATACTTTTATGCTAAACTGAATAATCGTGATAGCGTTATGCATGTGGTCGGGTAGTGGCTCTGGCATTATGTCTGGTGGCCAAATATCTTACTGTTGCCGGCCATGGTATCACTGATGTGAGGATAACTAAGTTGTTAGTTCAAGTGTCCACAAAAGGCAGGTGTTGGTGGTTGAGACCATTAATGGCATCACTGATGTGCATGATGACCCAAGTCATTCATTTTGGGGTAGCCCATTGCTTATGTATATGTGGCTTTTAGATCACATGCAGCTGATAGTTGTTCCTACTAAGGGGACGTATTGCCCTTGTTCTTTCCGTTCTCGACCCTTGCTCTTTGAAGGTCGCTCTGCAATAAAAGATTGGACTCACTTCTTCTATGTATGTGAGTCCAAGGATTTTCGTTGTTATTCTCCCTAGTGGGGAGTCCACGGGTCTACTTTGCAGACTCTCGAATATTACTGTGTGTGTCTCCTAGGATTGGCTATTCATCTTTTTACTTCACCTGTCAGATTCTAGGACAGTTAGGTTATAAGCAGGCTGTTTCGGATTTTTATAGTAATTTTGCTACTGCGGTGGATGACCTTAGCCCTTCCTTGAATGATACATTTGTAAAGGTTGGGGTTCTCCTCCATATTTTGATCATTTTATAGGGAATAACAACTTTGTCGATTGCATAGAACCGGTTGCCTATTGTTGTTTGAGGAGTATATCAAAGGGTTTGGCTTCATAGTCATGATAAAGTTCAGGCTCTGGAGAGTCGACTGAGGGCAGAGCTGAATTGGAATTTCCCGAGTGTCTGTTAGATAAGGTCTTTGGAGCTGGCTGAAGGAGAAGCTCGTGCTGCGATCGGTTTAGGGCTAGAGGCCCCTGATTCTAGCAGGTCTTCTCAGAGTATGGTTCAGAGTTTCTGTCCTCCTCAAGCTGAGGAACAAGTTCGGGATATCTGGATCAGGAAATCTTAGATCGGTTCTCAAATGTTTGAAGAGAAGTTTGACGCGAATGAGAATCCTATACGGTCTCTTCACATTGATGAGCCTCTGCAACATCCTTCCTCGCTGCCTAAGAAGAAACAACAGAAGACACCGCTAACTGCCAAAGCTACTTAGGATTGGGAGATGACTTTGTTGCTTATATCGAGGGTCCATTTGATCGTAGGCGTGGCAAGAGCTAAGAGATTGAGAAAATGGACCGACACCTGGCTTTCGAGGCAGAAGTCTTAGAGGATATGATCTGAATATCTCATAAGTTAACTCACAAAAAGAGCATGGAAACATGGAAGCCAATCATATGTTTGGATGAAGAGGATCCTCCGGCTTCCAAGAAGAAGAAATAAATGTGCTGATAGATTACCCTTAGGTTGCTGATAGAACTTAAAATTTTATTTTTTGCCCTAACTATTGACTAGGCCGGCCATTGCAAGGTTTTCGTCCTAGCGGGTATTTCTTATTATTTTTTCTAGTATTTTTCTTTTCATTTTTTTTGCCCTAATTTTTTCCTAGACCAACCTTCACATGGTTTTCATCTTAACTGGGTTTTTTATTTTTCTCAATAATGAAGTCGATATCTTAGCCATTGGAATTAAAGACTTCTATTAAAATTTGACCGCACCCGAGGTAACTTTATGGGCTGCCAACAAACCTCCATCTATGTGTTATATTGACATGTGTGTGCTGTAATGATATTCTTAAGGAGGATCAGGTTATTCGTAGTTCAATTACAAATTTCACTCATACATAATATTTCTTTAGTCGGTCTACATCGATTAATTGTGACAATTTGATTTCATTTAAATCGACTAATAACGTTGCACCGCCAATCATGATTTGCTTGATCACATAGGGACTTGACCAGTTGGGTTCGAACTTTTCTCGCGGTTTCCAGATATGTCCATTGTTCTCCTTCCACACCAAATCTCATTCTTTCAAACCACGTCCCCTTCACTCGCTTGTTAAAAGTCGAGTGACTCGCTTCTGATAACCCTGAATGTGGTATAGGGCTTTCAATCTCTTCTCATCTGCTAGTGCCAACTTTTCAAATCTGTGTCACACCCAATCTTCCTTGGCTATTTTGTTTTCCAACAATACCCTCAGAGAATTCACTTCCCATTCTGCTGGAAGTACGGCTTCCATACCATAAACTAGTGAATATGGGGTAGCTCGGTTCAGGTTCTCACTAACGTTTTATAGCCCCAAATGGCATATGGGAGTTTATCTAACCAACTCCTATAGGAATCCGTCATTTTACTCAGCATGTTCTTGATGCTCTTATTGGCCGCTTCTACAGTCCCATTGTTCAGCCAACGGTGTGGTGACGAGTGATGTCGAATAATATTAAACTCATCGGCTAGGTCCCTGACTTCTCATTCAAATTGTAACCCATTGTGTAAGATTAGATCCTGAGGTATTCCACATTGGCAAATGGTATTGGTACGAATGAACTAGGCCACTTTTGTAATACCCCGAACTTCGAGAGCTAGTTAAAATAACCATCCAGACTCTGAAAAATAAACGGACGATAATTTTGGGCAATGCCCAGGTATTACTAGCATATTGGAGTTTAAAAATATTACGGGGCAAAATTGTAATTTTTGAAACTTTGGTGGCATTTTTGGAAATTAAAATTTTGGTGATGAAAAAACAATAGAATGAACGCTAGTATATATTTTCAGTGATGTTTAATCAAATTGAGGATGATTAGTTTTAGAGGAAATTCTCTGGATTGGTGCCACCTCCTACTATGTGATATGATGACTAATGGGATTTTATATTAAATAAATGTATTGGATAAGATTTAAACAAAAGAAATTCGGGAAATTAGAACAAGAAACAAAACAGAGAAATGACCAGAGAAAGAAAAAAAGAAGAAACAAAGAAGAGAAAACAGGGGGTCCCGAATATGGGAGAAAGGGAAGAAAAGAGAAGAAAATAAAAGAGAAAATTCGGGGAAGAGGAAAGGGAAAGAGAGAGCAGAGAAGAAACAAAAAAAAGGAAAAACATAGCACACATGGAGAGAAGAACTTTGGCAGAAATAAAAGGGGGAAGCTCAGACAGAGATTCACTCAAGGTTAATTTTATGTAACTTCTGTGATCTAGCTAGTGTCAATTTTGGGTGTGATTTCAGTTGTGTATGAGTGTTGACTGTGTGAAAACAAGTGTGTGTGTGTGTGTGTGTGTGTTCGTGTGTATACTATGTGTGTATGTATATATGTTTCAGAGTATATGGGGTGTGCTTTCTTCTCATGGTTGGGTGGCAAGATGTAGGGTGTGTGTACAGTGGCGGAACCATGATTTCATCCCAGGGGGGCTAAAAATATATCGAAGGAGATATATATTTTTATAAGTAAAATAACACACAAAAACAAAGTGCACTTTTCGATAATACACAAAACATACTAAAAAACATCTAAAAGGTCTTATTAAGTTTCATGAGAGCCACTAAAGACTCTTTACAACACAAAAGAAGAGAATACAAAATACACATTTCAGTGTTTACAAACGAGAGCATTAAATAACTACTCGATGAGGCACCGAAAATTGGTAGCGTTTGATAATAGCCTCATTTGTAAGAGTTTTGAAGACATTTTTCTCAATGTAACAAACCAAACTATCATTCATCCATTCGTCTCCCATGCGATTCCGAAGTCGAGTCTTTATTATCTTCATTGCAGAGAAAGCTCTTTCTACAGTAACAGTTGCAACATGTAAAAGTAAGACCAATCTCAAAAGCAAGAACACCAAAGGATATATCACATCCTTTTTCAACTCAACTAACTTTATAACAAGTTCACCAATTCCCCTGACTTCATAAAGTTCTTCATAGGAGCGCACATCCATAGTATAAGTCTCGAGCTGACTTTGAAATACCTTAAGCTCTATCGGCAAAAAGTCATATGGATAAAACTGTGCAAGACATATCAACTTCTGCTTATTAAAAGCAGAAAAACCATCACTTGGATCGAGACATGCCATACATATAAGCAACTCCGTGGTTACCTCACTGAAACGATTATTCAACTCACTGATTTGCAAATCAACAACCGTTAAAAAAATATCAACACGATAATGGTAAAAATTTGTACCTTCTTTAGCATTACGTCTTTACCTCCCCGGGGCTACAAACCTCGCACTCGTGTTCAATACGTCAATATCGTGTTTTACACAATTGTGAGACCTCTTCCAGCAAGTCTTCCAACCCTTGATCTCTAAAGTCCTGCAATCGTTGCTTTGTTATTCTTACCAACTTCATTGCATTCACAATGTTTTGATCTTTCTTTTGTAATGCTTGTGAAAGTTCATTCGTCATCCCCAAAATATTTGTCATCAAATGCATGTTGAAGACAAAATCATAAGTTGGCACCGAGTTCAAAAGACCCAATGCTTTACCTCTCTGTTCATAATCTGTAGCATCCTCAACAACCTTATTAAGCACACATATCACTGAAGCAAACATATGACTCAAATTCAATAATGCACCGTAATGTGATCCCCAACGGGTCTCTCCTGCTCTTTTGATGCTAGTTTCTTGATTTAAACCTCGACCACTGATGATATCACCACTCTTAAGGTCATGAGCAAGTCTAATGGCTTCACTTTCTCGAATAGCATCTCTTCGCTTGCATGAAACTCCCACAATGTTTACTACCTTAGCAACCAAATTAAAGAGCAATGAAATCTGAGAATGTTTTTTTGCAACGGCTACAAGAGTTAACTGAAGTTGATGAGCAAAGCAATGAATATAATAAGCACTTTCATTCTCCCTCTGAATTAAGGTCTTAAGACCATTGAATTTGTGACACCCCCAACCCTAGTGACGTCACCAGAGTCGGATTGTCAGTCATGACTGCATTATAAACCCTGTTGATACAGAGCAATTCTAAAAACATCCTTGAATATACATAAGGTTTCACAAAAACCCATCCGTACAAAAAATTTCATCGTAAATCTCAACACGAGCACAACGGAAGTATTTACACAAAATGTCTAGTTCCCAAAATACGCATCTCATCGTCTTACTTTTTTGTTCACTGAATAAGCTCCTTCTCCTTCCCTTTCCTCGAAGTTTCCCCTACTTCGCCCTGACTGCCTGAAACATTTCAGTTAAGGAATGAGCGCAAATCGCCCAGTAAAGATAATACGAGGAACAACGCAGACAACGAAGTGACAGCCTTGGGAGAAATGATAATCAATCTCAACGATATCAAGAATCCAGAATTTCAAAGGATGACACAAAATCAATTCAATGAATCAAGCAACATGTTTTCTTTTCTTTTAGTCAAACTGAGTGGCTTTAAGGCCCAATAGAACAACATTATCACCACATTTAATGAACTGGATTGATCGAACCGACTGACCAACTACAACGCACGTGAACACCAAATCGCCAAGTTAAACATCAATAAAATACAAGCCATTAAAATCACAATATTATAGTAAAGTCAAATGCATTGTAGACACCGACCGGACTGGACTAAATCGACACGACTGACTCGAACCGCGCGCCTTACATCCTGTTTGCCGGTGATTACGTTTCACTGGCCCACCTTTCACATAATGTCACGTACTCCAGGATGTTCATCTCAGTCTCAGACAAATAAAAGAGACATCAAGCACAAGAAGGGAACTCACAAAGAGTGTTCGTCCCCGAACCACGTAATCGCCAAAGCACACACATTACAACAACTGGACAGACTAAAGGAACATGGTCCACCTTATGTCCTCGATCAACAAACCCCTCAACAAAAAATTCCGGTGATGCACGCGACCAGGGTTCAACAAGGTAGCTTGATATTATGAGTAACGCACACAGAATAGACTAGAGAACAAGCTAGTCGAAAACCACAACAACATTTCAAAGCACGAGAGGTACCGGCACAACAACCACCGATACCTCATATACACCAGAAAACGTTCATCATACTTCACACTATCAATGAGGGGTATGCCACGAGGTCCAAATTCGTAGCATACAGAGAACCGTACTATCCTTACCTAGTTGGCTTTTAGCCGACGAGCCTAATAACTTCAAACCGCCGCGAGCAGGCTCACCTAATCAAATAAGACTTTACTCGTTAGCCACTAACCATCATAATACAAAATTATTCTACTTTTATTTTATCAGTCATTTACTGAGTTCTACAGCGGTCAACTACTCTGACCCGAATGTCGGGTCTTTACCCTAGCGTAGCACCGCACTAGTGCTGATACCCTTCATTTAGGAATTTTAACCCGTTCCCCGCTTCTCGTTATTCTAGAATGCTCAATTAAGTCATTTGCCGAAGTTCGGAGTTCACGTGATAAAATTACCAACATACCCATGTCTAGTGGCAAATTACCAAAATGCCCCCGGGGTCCACTATCGCTGCCATCACCTCAAATCAACTTCAAACAACCTTTCAGGTGTTTTACTACCCTTTCCGGACTAAAAAGTCCTTCGAAAAACTTTACGGGGAGAATTACCAAAATACCCCTATCTGGGTGGCAATTTACCAAAATACCCCATGAGGGTTCCTGGCACCAAACAAATCTCAAAAGCACTTAAAATGTTATTTTTATCCTCCCGAAGTCATTCTCAAGCTAAAAAGTATTTTAGAAAATTTTTGCCCGAAAATTCTGGACCGAGCGCTTAAAAGTCTGTTCGGCCAAAAATAGCGAACGACTTTGGAATGGCCCAAAATCTTGGGAAAAGAAACTTCTTAACATCCTAGGGTTCCCATAAAATTTTCGCGCGAAATCACCCTAGTTTGGTATTTTAAATTACACTGTAAAGTTTCACGGTTCCTTGTGTAGGTTGACCATTTTCCAGCTTTCGGAAAAATCTGAAACATTTCCCTAATGTAGATCTCCTAAAAATAACTGGGGTCTATTTTTCACACTTTGGCTAAATATGGCTCTAGCTATTTATTAAAATTTATTGAAAAACTGCTTAATTAAGTTCACCTTTAGCGACCATTACATTTACTGTTCATGATCAACACACTAATTCACGTTTTTCACACACACCACTCTTCTTCAACCTCACGCCCGAACTCACGTAGCCATGAAAACCCCTCCCTTCACCCACGGCTATACCCCTTTTTTCTCATTTCTCTACCTAAAACCAACATCCAACATCACAAATACATTACAACACCTAAAATTCATAACGTAGCCCATCTGAAACACACACAATCACACACTTAAGAACACTCCCTGCTTTCGACAACACCACCTAGCACCCCTACAGCCCATACCACCACCACTTATACACGACATACATACAATTACACGCACCACCCAAGCCCCGATGCACACATATGCTGCAAACGCACGCACAGACCCACCGACCCGTCCAAACTTCATCACCATCCCTCCGACACCCTGTGCACAAAGAATACACGAACGCAGTCACCCAACGCACACACAGGCACATTGAACGCAACCATTTACACACTTTTATTCTTCCCGCCAGGGGCGGAACTAGGCCTGTACGAGGGGGTGCTATAGCCCCCCCTCAGATTTTAAAAAAAAATAATATATATATATAGTGTTATTTTTTCATTTCCAACTTTTCCTTTCTCTCTCTCTCTCCTCCTCTCTCTCTCGGCCGGCTCTCATCTCACAGTCAGTCACCGGCTGTCCGGCTCACCTCACCGCGCCGACGACCGGCACACGGTGGCACGGGCACCTCTCCTTCTCGGCTCTCTCACTCAGTGACCACGGCAGGCACCACACAAAGGCCCACGGCTCATCGGCTCGGTAGGCAGCCTCGTTCCGCCCCTGCAAGTCATCGCCGTAACTACTCCGGTCGGCGGTCGCCGTGGTGTCAACTCCGTTAAGTGAAGCTCACGCCGTGACGCCGTGACACCGGCATCTCTCCAAACTCTCCTCGACTCCTCCTCTCTCGGCTCTCTCAGCCACCGCGGCTCGCCGCACCGCCCGCATGCCGGCACCACCAGTCCGACCCACGGCCACCGGTCCCCACCCCAACTCCGGTGAAGGCCCTCCTCAGTCCGGCAGTCCCCACCCCAACTCCGGCGACTCCGGCCAGATCAGATCTGGTAGATCTAGTTTAGATCTGTCGTCTACGAGCCGGCGGACGAACCGAGGAAGTTCCGCCATTGCCATTCGGCGGTCACGACGCTTGAAATAGTGAAATTGCAGATCTGACATTGAGTTTCAGTCACCGACGACATTGAGACAACGACGCCGTTCTGATTTCTGAGGACTGAGGTCAGTGTGCATTTTGAACAATTTCTTTTGGTATTGAGAATTGATTATTTGATTAATAATTTTAGGTTGTTAGTTGTGTATTTGATAATTTAGATTATTAATTGATACTTTATGGATGTTAATCGTGCATTGAGCACTTAGATTTGAGATTGTTGATGGAGGATGGGACGCAATTGAATTTTTATCCCATTTGAGCATTGATTATTTGATTGATAATTTTAGGTTGTGTTAATTGTGCATTTAAAATTTAAGATTATTTTCATGCTGATTATATGTTGAGAATTGAGATGGTTGATGGAGGATGGGACCCAATTGGATTGAGATGTCGGATATGTGATTTAGTTGAATGGTGGGTTAAAATTAAGTTAATTAGGTTAACGCGATAATAAAACATGACTGGAAAAGTAAAAGAATAAAATATTTGTAATTAACTAGGTTATTTGATTGATAATTGATGGATTGATACTTAAAATAAAATATATTTTTTTCAGAATGGAAAGGTTCTTTAAAAAGAAAGCAAAGGTGGAAGAATTATTGCAGTCTAATAAGAATGAGTGTAGAAATCAAGAAAGGTTGTTTAGTATGTTTTGTGTATTATCGAAGAGTGCACTTTGTTTTTGTGTGCTATTTTACTTATAAAAATATTTATCTCTTTCGATATATTTTTAGCCCCCCCTAAGATGAAATCCTGGTTCCGCCACTGCTTCCCGCAGATTTATACTGCCACACTCATATGCATAGACATCTATATATACACGACCAAACCCACATGCTATGTACACCCACCAAGATGGAATCATTTGTTACGCTTGAAATAGAATTAAATCAATGAATAAGGGTGTTTACAGTGAAGCTCCTAACTCGTTGATACCTGTTTTTTTTTGCTTCCCCTCCACGATCTTTGTTCTTCTTTTTCCTCCGCTTTTTTCTTCTTTTCTGTTTTTGGTTTTGTTTTCGTTTTATTTTCCCTCTTCTTTTGTTCAACCGAAAATTCAACTCATCCATTATTTAAATATTTAAATTCACTTAGTCACCACACTAGCATGAGGTGGCAACCGATAAGAAATTCTCCTTGAACATTTGGCATCTGGGCATGGTTTTCAAAATTTATGAATTGACCCCAATGGTTTTCATATTTATAAAATGACCCCTAAACTTTATGCAATTAACTTTTTGCCCCTCTAGATTAGGAAATTTTCACTTTGACCCCAAAGCTACACTCACACCTCTTCCCACTTCCTACCACTTAATTAACGCCAATATGACGTTACTCAATAAAATAATTCCCATTAATTAATCAGCTTTGTGTTAAATAATTTTTCGATACATCCGGGGTATCACAGAATTCACCTTGCATATTACTTGCTCCATCATAGCCTTGTCCACGAATTCTTGAAATGCTCAATTCATGCATTGCAAATAAACTGTCAATCGCGTCTTTCAATGATAAGTCAGCGGTATTAGCAGTATGGACAATACCAAGAAAACGTTCAATCACACGTCCTCTTTTGTCCACATATCTCAAGACAACTCCCATTTGTTCTTTGACTGAAATATCATGACACTCGTCAACTAAAATAGAAAATAATTCAGTTTTCATGTCTCCAACAATTGCATCTCTTATTTCTCCGGCAATGGCACTAACAATTTATTTCTGAACTTTTGGTGATGTCAATTTGAGATTCTGAGGAGCATTCGACAACGCGACTTTTTCACATTTTCATTGTAATCAGCAATAAACTCTAATAGTTCTAGAAAATTTCCCTGATTTTCAGATTCATCGTGCCCACGGAAAGACAAGCCTTGACGTAAGAGAAACAGAATAACATCAATTGATCCAGTCAAGCGAGTACAGTATTGAACCCTACTTTCATCTGTTTTCTTGGACAAAACTACTTCAATACCCTGCTGAGGGTTATCAAAGGCTTGACACTTAGTTAAAGCAAGGTTGTGTACACTACCAACTTCTCCAACATGTTTTTGGAATTTCTCCTTCTTTCTCCAATCGTTAAAACCATGCCTAACAAAAGTACCACCACCCCCTTGCTCCCCATGAGCACTTCCGAACAAATAGCAACACAAACATTATGATTCATCTTTTGCTACACTATACTCCAACCAACACGAATAAATGTCAAACCAAGAAGAAACAAATCGACGAGACTGAGTTCCGAATTGTGTAAATGGAAAATTGTGGTGACGAGGTTGGCAAAGACCTTTCGACCAATATGTTCGTCGAACTTTATCTCGAACATTAGGACCATAATCCAAAATATTCGAACGCAACCCAGGATCCGCAATAAGCTCGTCAGAATTGAACTCATCGCTAACTCTGCTTGAATGTCCGGAATGAATATCACGATACACATTGGGAGCCTTGTCCCTTACTGTTGAAATCGGAGACTGTTGAATAGTATCTTGATTTCTACACTCATTCTTATTAGACTGCAATAACTTTTCCACCTTTGCTTTCTTTTGATAGAACCTTTCCATTCTGAAAAATATATATTTTATTTTAAGTATCAATCCATCAATTATCAATCAAATAACCTAGTTAATTACAAATATTTTATTCTTTTACTTTTCCAGTCATGTTTTATTATCGCGTTAACCTAATTAACCTAATTTCAACCCACCATTCAACTAAATCACATATCCGACATCTCAATCCAATTGGGTCCCATCCTCCATCAACAATCTCAAATCTCAAGTGCTCAATGCACAATTAACAACTTATAATTAGCAATTAATAATCTCAATTTTCAAATGCACAATTAACACAACCTAAAATTATCAATCAAATAATCAATGCTCAAATGGGATAAAAATTCAATTGGGTCTCATCCTCAATCAACAATCTCAAATCTCAAGTGTTCAATGCACGATTAACAGCCATAAAGCATCAAATAATAATCTAAATTATCAAATACACAACTAACAACCTAAAATTATTAATCAAATAATCAATTCTCAAAAGCAAAAGAAATTGTTCAAAATGCACACTGACCTCAGTCCACAGAAATCAGAACGGCGTTGTTGTCACAATGTTGCTGGCAGTGGGTTCTTCGTCGTGACCACCAGTGATTGAGGCTCAGAAGTCAGAAGTCAGATCTGCTTGAATTTCACTACTTCAGGTGTCGTGACCGCCGACCGGTGAGGTTCGTCACTTCCTCAGTTCGTCTGCCGGCTCGTAGATCTAAGCTAGATCTGGCCGGAGTTGGGGTGGGGACTGGCCGGAGTTGAGGTGGGGACTGCCGGACTGGGGAGGGACTTCGCGCTTCGGAAGCGGGGCTTTGAGACTTTGACAGACGTGAGAAGGTACTTCCTCCGTCGTGAGGCCGTCTGTTCCGTGAGAGTAAGGGCGGCGGACGTTGAGACCTTGACTTGACGACGACCGGCATTACCGATGAGGCGATGAGCCGATGACCGGTGGCCGTGGGCGGTGCCGCGGTGACTGAGAGAGTGAGAGGCGCCATTCCGTGAGCCCCTGCCGGTGAGCGGTGACTCCGGTGAGAGTTGAGTGAGTGAGAGCCGAGAGGAGGAGAGAGAGAGAGAGAGAAAGAAAAAGGAAACTCGCGAATGAAAAAAAAAACTATATATAATTAATTTTTTTCAAAATCTGAGGGGGTGCATTAGCCCCCCTCGTACATATGTAGTTCTGCCCCTGGGTGTGTATTATGTGTTGTGTATGTTTGTATTATTAGTTTTGTGTGTGTGTGTGTGTGTGATTCACTGATTTGTGTGAAAGCGTGTGAACTGTGTGCTTGGGGAAGGGGTAAGGGACTGCTGGGTTTGGAGAAGAAGTACAGACTACAGAGAGAGGGAAGAGCTGAGAAAAAGAAGAACAAGTTAACTTTGGATAAAAAAAATGTTGCTAAAGATAACATATTCCAGCAGTTCCTTTATCAAATTTTAAAACGTATTTAGAAATTTAGTTGGACAAAATACCAAACAGTAACCCCTACTATTTTTATGAGGCCTACGATCTGGAATTTTCTGGGATTTGTCTGAGTTTACGAAGCATGCTAAATAATTATATCTAAACAAGGGATTTTGGTGTATTTAGTAAGATCTCAGAGTTGACATACTTTTCTATTTACAAATAGAACACTATGTCAACTTATTTCACAAATGTACAAATGTCCCCTTGCACGTCTTCTTAAAGTGCCTCACACCTTTTCCTTGCCCGGCTCAATAAGATACTCAAAGAGATTTAGTGTAACTTTTAACTCAAGAATAATGGTAATGCATGCTATTGCAATTCAATCACATTAAGCAGTTTTACATGCACACATTACACATATCATTCCCAAATTCAGCCGCATAAATAGTACACCATTATGTCACCATGCCCAGGATGTAAGTTATAACGACCCGGTCCACGGCCCCACCACAGGGCATTGCCTCCCTCAAAAGGGCTAGCCAAGTAGGTACTTATGAGTTCATGGGCAGGGTCTTATAAGGCCAATGGCAAAATCTCCCTCAACCGATGTGGGATATTACAATTTCCCCACCTTATTCCTTAGCGTCCTTGCTAAGGCTCGATCACACATAGCCCAGAATCTTCATCTCTAGCCAATGTGGGATATACCCAACTCACCCTTTGTTGCCCCAACCATCCTCTTGATGTGGGATATACCCGGGCTTGCCTTCGTTTTCCCCAACCATCGGCAACTCGACTGGACAGCCCAGTCTGAGCTTTCGAGAGTGGCTCTGATACCATTTGTAACGACCCGGCCCACAGCCCCACCACAAGGCATTGCCTCCCTCAAAAGGGCTAGCCAAGTAGGTACTTATGAGTTCGTGGGCAGGGTCTTATAAGGCCAATCGCAAACTCTCCCTCAACCTATGTGGGATATTACATAAGTTCACAACCTTTGTCTTGGCCAAAGGCAACGTAACCGAAAACAAATGAACATCGATACCACCTCGGGTAGCAGTCGGAGTTACAATTGTTCGGCTCAAATGATGTACCGCTACTCAAACACAATCAAATCAACCCTCAATCATATGAAAAGGGTAACATAATAATTATCAAATATATATCAACCATCCCTTACGATGAAAGGATGTAACATGCTCATGTGTAAGAAAATAAATCATTTCATACATTTAGTTGTTCTAACCTTCATGTACTTGCACCATAAATATGAGCTATCAAATTTTTAGTTACTCTCAGCATATACCATTATCTTCATAACATCTTGAAAATTTTAATAAAATAATTTATATTCAGAAAATGAGCTTCAATTATATAATTTAACAAACATGTACAAAATCATGTTCTAACCATGACTAGTCTAACATAATTCCATAATTCACATGTATAATAACCTATCTCAGTTCTTCCATATTCTCCAATATGTTAAACATTTTTAGGTTCACTTATTAACAAGTCTCTAACTATTCAAAAGTTTGACAAAGAATTCATATTAGAAAATTACGCTAAAATAACATATATCCATAGAACACATAAAAAAACCAAGTTTTTAGAATTGAAACACCTTCAAAAGACTCCTCAAACCACTATTTTTTAAGCTCCCACAAAGTTTTGAAATCAATTGGTTGAGGCTACCCTTCAAGAACAAGACATAATTCTAGATTTTGGAAGATTTTTTATTGATTTTTCTTGCAATTTTCTCTCAAAATGCAGTAAAAATATTTAATCATGCCCTTTAATGTTTTTATATAAAATAAGAGGCAAGCAGGAGGCAAGTAGGAGGTATCAAGTGGAGGTGAAGAGGTAGAGAAGTCATCAAAACTCAAGCACGGTGAGGCTTAAAGCATGAGGTGGCGAGACAAGGTTGTGCCACCTAGCAAGCACGACAAGGCTAAGCGAAGCACGACATGGCTCAAAGCATGACATGTCGCGATAGTATGTTGACACATCATAAGCACGGCGATGATGGGTAGCACGAGGTGGCAAATTCTGCACAGGCAGTGTGATTAACCGGTTATTCCCTGCTGGAGTTTTAACCATTTATTGTCTCAAACTCTTTTAGAAGCCATTTTTTGTCATCAAATACAGTTGCATCAGTGTTCATACATAATCTTTTCCATTTCTAGCACTTCATTCAAATTTTTAGACAATTGTTTAGCATATAAACATATATTCAACAAATTATCATGCATAGTTCATCATTATCATTTTCACATAAAGTGATGCATCTAATCAAACTTAAATATGTAATGAAGGATATGAAATTTTGGGGTCTCACAAGGATACTCTAGAGTCTGGTGGCGAGGACTTTGGAAGATATCTTGCAGATAGTTACACAAGCTTATCAGTTTAAAGTCTGAGGGGTATTTGTAACACCCCAAATTTGTTTTTCTTTTTAGTTTATTGGAATTCATAATTTCGACTATTAATCCGATTAGTTTGGGGTCTTCTAGTGATATTAAAATTTATGGGTAAACTTAGGAAAGAAAAATAATAATAAATTAATGGTTTTTAATCAAATACTCCTTTTTAGGGTTAATATATAAAGGCTAGCTTAATTGTCAGCCATCATAGAAAAAATTAGTCAGCCTCTTTTACATGAAACCAGAGAGAGAAAGGGAGAGAGAAAGAAGCACCTAGGGCAAGAATTTTCAAGGTAAACCCCTAGTCTCTTCTCTTTAATTTTAGTTATTCGTTTGGGTGTTTTAAATTGTGGTTTCGAGGTGTGTTTTAGAGGGATATTAATGTGTAAGTGCTAGGGTTTTTGAGTGTATTGTGTGTGTTTCAGAGGGTGAGATGTGGGTGTGTTTGAGAAGAAGGTTGTTGTACAGCAGCATAAGAGTGGGTTAGGTTTTTGTTAATAACTCTTTCATTACTGATCTGATTGACGTGTTTTTAAACTTTATGAAAACCTTATTTTGTCCACTTAAACTTTTCAGTTTTAAGTTTTTTCATAAGTTTACGTTTTGATATCAAAAAATGACCTTAAAGTCAATTCATGGTATAAGTCTAGAATTTGGCAGCTATTTCAATTTGTCATAGAAAATTCATTACTAATTGGATGTTTCTTAACTTTATATTTATAGAAACCTCAGAAAGTATTCTTTAAATTTTTAGTTTTGAGTTGTTAGAGATTCATAGTATTTTCACTCCAAAATAACCATTGAACAAAACTGGTATGTGCAGAGATGTACTGTTTCTATTAGCCACTTCGATTTGCTATAAAAACTTCATTACTCATTTTTGTGATTATTATATTTCTGAAAACATCAACAAGTCTACTTTAACTTTGTAGTTTTATGTTTTCTAAGATCGTTATGTTTCTACCTCAAAATGGTCAATGTACAAAACTAGGAGTTGCTGAAAAATGTTGTTTCTAGAATTACATATCAGTTCATTGTCCAAAACCTTTTAAGCCATTTTTTAGCATATTTGGGCAAAGTGCAAAACTAAAACTCCTTTTATTTTTTGAAATCTTTGATGTAGAATTTTATGGGATTTTTCTAGGCATGGGAAGGGCTTGAAATGATTTTATTTTGAAAATAGGCTTTTGAATTATTTAGCATTGGAAACAAAATTATTTTTAGTCAAAAATTTTACAGTGATCTAATCTTATTGAAACGCTTAAGCTTCTAAAATTTTATGGCATTCTGGCACTGTTCGGAATGTTTTTGAAATAGAAACCTAAGCGCTCAATTTAAGGAGCGGTTCAGGATTTCTGAACGGAGAATTCCCATATAGGCCTTTTTTGTCCAAAAAATGTACCCAGTCGTTTGAAAAGAAGTTTTGGGTTATTGTTGAGCCTCGAGGAATGTGTCGATTTCTTCCGGTCATAGTAACAATATTCACGATATTCGTGAATTTATCGCAATAAATTAACATAAAGTTTAAAACGCGATTTTATCGTAAATATTTGAATTTTTCGCGAATAACTTGTAAATATCGCGATCTTTACGAATTTATCGCGAGTGAAAACTCCCCCACTTTTTTTTGAAAAATGGGGGAAACCAAGGAACTCCTCAGCTGCATGGATTCGAACCCGGGTCGTGGTGGTTGATAACTAAACTTCGTGCCATAAAACCACCACACGGCCGTTGTTTTATTTTGATGAAAAGTATTAGATATTATTTAGCCACATATAGTTATTTAACACTACCCTACATTCTCCATTCATTTTTTTTCCACTCAGCACACCACCACTTGATTCTTGTTCAATTTTGAAAAAAAGTAACTACATATGATTCAGTCACACGTAGTTATATAGCACTACCCCTAAATTCAATTCAATTCAATTCAATTTTTTTTTACCCATCACTTAAAAGAGTTGAAGAATTGTTATATTTTTGTCATTTCAATTATAGAGTTTATAAATTTATATGCTTAAAACTATTATAACCTGAACGATTGATTGCCGAATTATTTCCGATTTATAATACGAACTTTGTTATTCCACCGAATTATTTCCGATCCACTGGTAAAATTCTCCAAATAATTCCCGAATTCCGTATTATTGCCCATGCCGAATAATTTCCGAATACCGAATTTGTTACTATGCTTCCAGTTAGGTTGGCCGTGTGTGGAACTCGCTTTGGGTTGTGTCATTCCAGGGTTAGGAGTGAACATTGTTTGGGTAGTTGATATTAAGTTTATAGCATAGTATAATGTGTTCTAACAAATGAATTGCTAATTTAGATTAATTCAGAGGACTTTGATCGAGGGCATTTAGCTTTGCGTAGCTTGGATCAAGGCAAGGAATTACATCCGAACCCTACTTCATCGCTTTGATTTCAAATGTTTTATTTATAACGTCTTTATGAATTCTATTGAACTCTCATTTTATAATTTTCATTAAAGTGTAAGGGATTCTATCCGAAACCCCTTTTCATCAGATTAATCTCATATGTTTAATTCTAAATCTTTGTCAAATTGCATTGAACTCTGATCTTTTGTTTATTTATTATGAAAATGTTTTTGAATTGCCATAAAGCCCTAACTTGAGCCTTAAAAGGATCGATTGAAATTCTGTTAATACTCATATGTTTTAATGATTTGATCATCGTAAAACCTTTTGAATTGTATTTATTTCTTCTCAATATTGACACGAGTTAGTAAATCTTGGAAGTTATAAGGATGGTGTGCATTGTTAGAGTTATAAGGATGGTCTGTTAGTTGGGTTAAACTAGTACTTAAATGGACTAGTCAGTGTATATATGCATATGTAAAGTGTATCGAGCACTGTCGGGGTGGTTTTGTTATAGTGTATCGCTCATGTTCAATGTTACCTGTATTTGTTTTATTGTACTTGAAATGCTTTGAAATGACTATTGATTGAGTGATTGAGTTGATACTCGTCCCTATATCTATATCAAAATTCTATGGTTTTATTTGAAAATCCTTTAAAAAAAATTGTCATTTGACTCTATATGAAAAATTGTCCGAATCATTTTGTTGTTTTTTAATCCTTGATCGACCTTACTGGGCTCTCAAATAATCACTCTCGTTTGACTTCCTTTTCACAAGTGATAACCAGCAATAGGTTGCCCGAGTAAGGAAAATTAAAATTTAAGTTTTAGTATTGATCGTTAGAGCCCCTGCATGGGTGAGTATTGTTTCTTAAAAACTTTCAGGCTTAGATGTGGTATTCATTTATGACAATCTACTAAAAGTACAATTAGATTTACGGTTTAATTGCTCTCACGATGGTTGTCAATGTTGACTTCAAGGTATTATTGTTTTAGTGTAAATGATCGAGTGAGTGTTAATGTTTCAAAAAATTTGGGATGTTACAGTATTCTAGGTTCATTTTTTTCAGAATGAGAGAAATATAGGAGAAATTAAATTCAAATAGTAGATGACCAGACTGGAGGAAAGAAATAACCCCTGCAATGATGTCATGTTTCATGAACTCTCAGCATTTCTGATACATCACTGTTGGTATGTTGTCAAGATCAGGTGCTTTCAATGGTGTTAGGTCAAATAGGGCATTTTTTACCTCTTGTCTGCTAAAATATTGATTGAAGAGTGAAATTTGGTTTGCATGGAGAGAGACATCGAGTGTATTCAAGAGTGGGAAGTCTTCGGTTAATGGTGGTTGGGTAGGAAAACTTTGGAAGAGATCAGAGAACTAGTTTTCAAATGATGCCATAATGCCATCTCTATTTGTGCACGAAAATTTTGGCTGTTATAAATGCCTTCTATACGTTTATGAGCTCTGTGATTCCGAGTTGTGGTATGAAAAAGTTTTATATTCCGGTCGCCTTCCTATATCCAAATCACTTATCATTTTCGGTGCCCAAAATAGTTCTTCATAATCAAGAAGCCAGTCTAAATACTGTGAAAGGTAATGATTGTTTTTTTAGAGAGAATGGCTTTTGAGCATTGCAAAGAAGTTGACGAGTATCTTCTATTCTAGCGGGGATGTGACCAAAAATTGAAGTAATCTAGCTTCTTAAGCCTTTCATTACAATTTTACCTTTATGTACTATGTTGTAGAGGAAGATCCCGTTATTTTATATTGGTATAGACTTTTGATTCAGTTAAGACAGTTAGGGTGGAGAAACCAAGGGGCTTGAAAGCTTTTTTGGGAATTCGTGCCAATGTCCAGGGTTTCAAGAGGTCCAGGAGGATTGGAGCATGGTCTGATGCCTGAATTCCCGAGTTCCAAACTATTGCTTGAGGGAAGAGTTATAACCACTGAAGATGAAAGCTGGATATGTCAATCAAGCCCATAGTGAAGATGAAGTCAAGAAAAGCAGGACGTCTAGGAATGGCAGAAGCGTTTGGTCCCGTTTTTTCCAACCTATCCTTGACTTGTTAAAGTTGCCTAAAATAAGTGTAGGACCCAATTTTGACGTAAAATGATAGAGATTCAAGTCCAGGTATCCTTGTAGAGAGAAGGCTTGGTGTGACCATAGTTAAAGGCACCCTAACATGACAGGGAAGTCGTTTGAGGGAATTTGAGGAGTAACAAGTTCTTATTAGATTGGACCACCAGGGCAACCCCCACAGATCACCACTCAATCCAAAGTACACCATTAATGCCTCCATGACTAGGATGAATGAGCGGACAACACCATTTGAGTATGAAAAGCCTAACTGAGAGAAGAGATAATTTACATCAGAGGGGGGATGAGGGTTTCTTGAAAAATAATAATAAGTCCAAGTTTGAATTTTTTTGATCTGATTTTGTGCTATTCAAACCTTTTGGGGATGAGGCAGCCTAGGGTTCTAGCTAAGGAGTTTTATTTAGGGTGAAGGGGTTGTTGGGGGACAACACCAGAAACCCTTAGGACAAATAGGGAAGGGAAGGAGGTTTTCCTGGAGAAAGAGACTAGACATCCTTTTTGGGAGGGGGTGTTAGGGTTAGGGTTTTCATGCAGGCAGGTAGTTTTCTTTTCGGGAGGTTATTATAGTAAAGATAAGCCACTGCAAAAATAAGTGCATAAAATACCTAGCAATAAGGGAGTGGAAATATAGAATAGTTATATTGCAGAGTTTGGGTTTGAGTAAACTTGGGTCCTTTTCTGAAAGGCAAGGATGTGAAGGAGTGCTTAAGGTAGTAGAGGTAGGACTTGGGGTATCTGAATTCAGTCTTGAGTGATTCTCCAAGAGGTCATCAAAATGTAAAAGATTGAGTTTTCACTTCTTGAGGACGGCTACCATAGATATAGTTGATTCAATGCTACTTAAAGTAAAAAGGCTTGAGGGTTAAGAACTTAAGCTTACTAAGGACTTGGTGAGACCCATGATGAGAGATAGAGTTGAGTTCTTCTCTATATTTTGAATTAGGGAATCCACATGAGGTAGCATATGAGACATAGGAGTAGGGTGACTTTGCACTTCTTTTGCATTTTCGTCATCAAAAACTTTGAAGTCTGGGGCCTTACACCTGAAAACGGGTGAAAGGTGTTGGGGGGTTGGGCTCAAACTTTGATCTTGTTTAGGCAGGTTGTGGATGCCTAGGTGATGGGTGGCCAAAAGGAAAGGGTCTAGCTATAGCAAGTTGGTCCACGGTTTAGAACCAGCAAGCGGGTTATAGTAACTACTGCTACGCAGAGTAGCTACCTTTATTTCACCAGAAGAGGGAGTTAACTACACTGCAATTGTTCTCCGGGTATGGAATCTAAATTTTTTAGCTGCATTTTTTGGTGATCCATTCGATGGAAGCTACATATTAGGTTGGAAGGGAGTGTTTGGCGATAGAGGGGGTGTTGATAGTTGCAAATCATTCAGTGGAGGGATAATCATCATCATGAGCATGTAACAGATTGTTGTACCCAAACAAGTGGCTGTCTAGAGGATTTATTGAACTCATAAAATCAAGATCATTAATGCCTTTGTGTGGATAGTGCTGAGTGTCAATTCCATTGTCCATTAGGGGTCTTGAAATACAGTCTTCCTTACTTGCTTATACGGTAGTAGATAGAAGAGCTAAGGGGAGGGGGTTCTGGACATATAGAGCATCAAGAGGTAATTGAGAGAACTGTGTATCTCTAGACTTGGAGCATTCTGTCGATGAAGTGCACTTCTAGTTGGCCGGAGTCAAAACCTCTAGAGAAGCTTTAGAAGTTTCATTCATTAAATGAGTTGGAGTTAACATAATATGAGAAGTAGATTTGATGGGAGTTGCTAGGAAGTGTCTCAGAGCTTCTCTCGTCTTGTTTTATTGTTTAGGGGAGACACAGGCTCCTTTATTGGTCGTCATTTCATGGGGTACTAGAAAGCGGCATTTACGGCAATAGAATTGAGTGGTTTTTTTACTACCAAACTTTTCCTTTCTAGTATGTCCTCTGTGTATTTATAAGTCATATCCGTACTTAATTTCTCAAAGTGACCCAATGGAAGGAAGACTTGTCTGTCAAGCATACCATCTTTCCTTTCTCTTTTTAACTTTTTGTGACATATGCATGTTCATTGTAGCTCTTCCTCTGAATAATGCCATATCCATGCACAGAAGTCTCGGTTTGTAACTGTTTGAAATTAACCCTTTTTAAAGTTTTTCGATGCTTATCTTTCAGTTTCTTTGGTTTGAAGGCTGAAGTCGCTTCGTCATCAAAATCAGAGCCTCTTGGTCCATAGAGTGATGCATCATCACTATATTCTATGGTAGGGTGAGGACGCTTAGAGGACAATGAACCAATCGAGTGAACAGAGATTGCAGAGTAGGCTTTTTCAATTTATGAGGAATTTTATAGACTGAAACTGGGACCTATTGAGGAGTTATGAATTTCAAACCTTGGGCAAGGGTGTTTATGGGTGTTTGATATTCCGAAAATGTCACAGTTGTATAGTGGGATTTCATCTTCTACAAAATGTTGGTAGAGATTTGAGCAGAGGATTTTAGCAGTTCTTCATTTGAGACCTTCGACTATAATGCGTACATCTTCTCTGCATTGCTGGAATGTATGGCCAACAACACCACAACGAAAGCATACCCTGGAACCTTATCCGAATAATTTTACCAGTGTTACAGTTTGAGAACCAACAATGCCCCATAATGTTCCAAGGGATGTTGCAGTAGACAAGTCTTGCAACATCATGTGAGACAAATTGAGACATATTGACTTCCTTGAGGAGAGAGACCCTTGTGCGTCCAACACGTAGCCAGTGGTTGTTGACAAAAGATTGGAGCTTTGATTTGGTTAAGGTTTTCCGGTTAAATATTTTCCCCACAAGAAAGCAAGAGAATTTTTTTTTCTTTCACCTGTTAGGGCTTGCATATTAGGATGGAATACCATGCTTTGTCTTGATGGAAGGGTGGGATTTCGGATTTGTGGGGGAAGGGATGGGTATTTACTTTCTCTGCTTCTCTGGACGAAGAGGCTACATAATCCAAAGTTCTTGCGGTACTTGATGCGGTTGTCTTTTGAGGGTTATTGGATGAGGATGGTAGGCCCAGATCTACACGTTTGTGATTGTTTGGGGGAGTGTGTAGCGATGAGAAATACCGGAGCAATAATAATATGTTCTATGTAAAACATCAAACAGCTCCATAAAATCATAAGAAAATTTAAAAATCAGAGCATTCTCGGGATTAGGTATTGTTCGTTGGGCAGTGGAATGGTGGTGACAATCTTTAGAGGCCAAGAAACAAGTGATGTTTACTTCTAGGCTTGGATTATCTGGGTTATCATACTTGAAGTTATTTCATAAAGTCAGGGGTAAAATTGTCATTTTTATTTTTCTGTCCCCACAATTTTCCAGGTTATTGTAATAAGAGAAAACCTCAATATTCAAGTATAAGTAAGCCTTAGATATTTTACAATATCTTTAACTCCATGTCTCCATCATTTTTCAGCTCCAAATTGTTTTTACACTCCAAGTTTTACTGATGGGATAAAATTTTATTTGATGATGATTGGTTTAATTTTCGTCAAGCACAAGGGTGCCTTCAAATGTGCTGGGTTTTGTCTTTCTCGCGTCAACAAATACCCTTATGTTCTTCAACTTTTTTGTTTCAAGTTTGAATTTGGTAATTGGAAGGGCTCTAACTCTATATTGTATTCTGGTCTTGAAGTATGAAGGCATTTAGTTGATGCTGATGACCGAAAGTTGGATTAAAAGATAGAGAAACGAAACAAAACCATATTAATAGGGAAGCTGAAAAGCATTGAAATAATGTTGTTGCTTTCACGTCTTTAAGTTTGATGCTTCTTTTGAAGAGAACGAGTAAGAAACCAATGTTACAACATATGACATCTATTACTCCTTTCTGAAAAGAGTTCCCCCTACTCTCTCTTTTTTCTTTAAAAACCCGCAAAAGCAAAACACCAACAACTTGCCAACGTTACCTGGGGGGGGGGGCTTCATGGATACCTCTATCTCCCCTTCATTTTCATTTTTGTCTTCGTCTTTTAATTCATTTCCATCTCCGTTATGTTAGTGTTTTGAGAAGTGCAACGACGATGGGCGACGACAAACTGGAGATCCCGCTTTTTTAGCACAGGATCTAATCAAATCTTTGTAGATCGCGACAATAGTCTTGATCTGATAGATCTACTCGTTGAGAAGGCCAATGGTTGATATGTACATGTGCACAAGTGAAGAGGCTTTCGAGGGCTAGAGGTAATAACACAGGCGATGAGCGGAATTTTGCCAACAGCCATCAGAATGATTTGCTAGCTATGGGGGTTATCTGTAATATTAACTAGGTGCTTTGCTTGCTTTGTGTGGGTGTACAGTGATATCCTTGGGAGGGTGGGCCTAGGGGACTTGGGAAAATGGGGGAAGTGGCTCTGGGGTGGGGGGGGGGGGGGGTTCGAGGTATTCAGGGTTTTTGCTCTGGGTTTTGTAAAGGGGTAGGGTGAGGGGGGGAGCAAATCTACTACGGAGTAGCCTGTAGTCTGTGCTAGTTAGTCCGTTGCCCAGCCTAAAGGCAATGTGCTTTGTTGGAATTACTGCTGGAAAAGAGTGGGATTTGTGGTTTTTGATAGCCTCTAGCCTTCGTTTATGTGCTGTGATTCTATAGGTGGTCAAGTACACCTTTGATTCTTGCGGTTCCAAGTTGTCTTCCTCATTGTAATAACTTGTGTTCTCTATTTTCGTGTTTTTTGGTCCTAATAAGTGTTAAATTATATCTTTTAAACCTTAACATGTTACTTAAAATTAGGCTGAAGTGTAAGATATACGATGTTTTAATTTAATTGTGATGTGTATAATTTTAGAGGTAATCATTTAAGGAAAAATTTTAGTTGCTACCTGGGTTGAAAAATTTTTCTTCCTACCTCTTATATATCGACAATTAATGGTCGCTACATGTTTCTAGTGATATTTATTTAGTGACGCTAAAAAGAACATTGTTAAGAACTATCCTTGTAAGTAAAAGCAAATAAGTCACTAAAAAAATTTAACAACTATTAATTGTCACCGTATACAAAGTCCTATAACTCAAGTAACAGCAAAGATTTGTTCATCTATTAATCTCTTAACATTGTGGGCTTGTATAAGCTGAACCACGAGAATGTCATGACACTTATATGACGTTAGGCTAACTTTGTAACCTTCAATTATCAATGCCTTTCTCCTATTTATCAAAAAAAAAACATACATCATCTCACTCACAATCTACACTCTTTGGTTGAGACTATTTTTCTAAGGAGAGATGGGCACAGGTCCTAGTTGTGACATGGGTGGCTCCAATCAGTTGGAGAAAACGAGTTTTTCTCTGTGACAGCCCTCTACACACACACACACAAGTCAAGAAATTAAAGTTGCTCTATCAACTACCAATCAATGTATTCAAAAAAGAAATCACATAGAATGAACAAATTGACTAATGCTCTCCAGACACTAATGCAAAAGTTCAGTCTGAATTTAAGCGATAACGGGAACCACACCAGCTCTCGGGAACGAACCTACTAAACTTGCTACATCTACTATCAATCAATATATTAACAAAGCTCGTGCTTTAATCGTTCGTTTCTCTCAGCTTAGACCTATTTTGGGTACAAACATAAATAATCAAACAGATGCGTAACCCCACAAAGCCTACAGATAAAAACTACAAGCTAAGATATATGGTTAGAAAATGACATGTATGAATGGATTCATCTCTCGAGGCAGCAGGGAACTCACTGCTTGTTGTCAGCAATTGTTCCTCGATCCGCAGCAGGTATATAGCGGGCTGTCCCTTTGGCCTTCCAGTTGCAGTAGAAAGTAGAAAAATTAGTAGTTACAACCTCTGCTTAGCGTGTGAATGTACAAGAGGACATGTGCTGTATTGTGCCGGACAAGACAGAAAAGCATGGAACAAGTGGACACCCCATGCCAGGGAGCAATAAATCTTCAAAAGTTGCAGTCTCTCATAGCAAAATAAGTCGAGCCCTATTCCGAAAAAAATTGCACTTCCACCAGTCAATGTTAATTTGTAGTTAACTCATGACACTTCTTGAAGAGCTAGGTTCAGCTCCTGTGCACACTTGGCAACAGATCCCCCTCTCCTGAAAATGACAGAACAATGACAAATTCATTGCAGTAGCACAGCATAATAGAACAGCGAATACGCAGCTAATGTGGGCGAACGCAAACCTGGTAAGGACGGGCAAGCAACGCTTGACCTTTTCAAGCTCGACAAAACAGAGATTGCAGCGCTCCAGCCTTAAACCAAGTATATTCAAATTAGATGAAAATGCATGAAAATACTATTATAATTGAGAAGTATTAAGTCACACCTTTGTTCTGCCTCAATATCCACGCCAACTGAAGACGATGCTGATAAAGAAGAATAAATCACTGAACCAAAGACCCTCACCATCTTAAGTAGCATCTCCAGGGAAATACCCATGTGCCTAAATATGAACGGGCAATTAGATATTAGCACTAAAGTTTCCTCGAAAAAGTAATAATATAGAAGTTTGCATTTTAAGCAATAACGGTCAGATGAGGCATGCCATTTACCACTACAGCTTACATAACCTGCAACCTAACTTCCTTCTAACGTCATAGTCTTTCTTCACTTACTCTTGACCCGACATGAAAATAAGCTTGCTCTCTTCGCACCAATTTCAACGTCAAAGAACTACAATAAATGATGATTGCAGAATCTCCTATATTAGAGAAGGCTTTACATAAGCCCCTGGAACAGTTGATCCATCCACAATGAGTAAATAATAACGAGCCAGAATAAGGGTAACGACATCAATTTCACTAGCTCCAATCGTATGATCGGCATTTCTTTGCTATTTCTCTTGCTGAGTATACAATTCACCTTTGTTTAGCCCATTTCCTTCGGACAAAACCTTAGAACAATGATGGATGCCACCGTTCAACCTTTGTTTCCCTCGTGTTCTTCCAACAAGACCCTAGAACGATCTCCTATGCCTTCATTGAACCTATGTATCTAGATCACCCATATATTCCTTCGTTCAAGGTTCAACCACTATAACCATCTTTTATGTTTCTGATCTTGATAACTCATCCAATTGTATTTCATGATTAAGCCCAATGATACCACGAGTTTGGAGAGAAAAAAATTGGCTTGCAAACCAAGGAAATGTTCTATTACAATTCGAGATGAACAAACTAATTCGGCATGTTATGCAAGAGGTTCTGGCATATGGCCGTTGAAACCGACAGTTATAATGTCTTAAACAGGTTATGACGAAATGGTCTTTTACACGTGTTTATGGAAAAGAATTCGAAGATGTACACCAGACAGCCGGTGAAGGAGGTTTCCCACGCATTTTTCCTTTCAAAACATGATGAAGTGAATCATGAGGGGAGAGGACTGCAATTGACAAAACAAGTGAGGTTCCCAATGAAAACCATGTAGTAAGCCCTAATACCACCTAGAAACTCAGAAAGAAGGGACTCTGAATATGGGAATGACTGCAGTGAAGAGCAGTACTAAAAGTAGTGCTTTCTTCTCTTATGAGATTTTAGCTACCTAAAAGAGAGTACTCTTTTTAGAAGGAATTTCCCAATAGCTCTCCTAGCCACTTAGAGCAGAAAACCAGGGACGCATCTCCTGTTGTAAGAAAAGACTACGCTGCTGTATATTATCTCTGAGTTGCTAGATATAGTTAAATTCACAAAAGAGTTCCCGAAGAGCCTCAAAAGATTATAGAAGACATCAAGTCTAATACCACAACTAAGCGCCATCAAGCCAAAGAACCTATTACCAAAATAAACTATGTGCAGTAAATGGAACTTCAACTACAGAATTGGTTGGCATGTTTAAAAAATGTACATATATTTGCTAACAAATTAGCTATGAATATTTTCGGCCAGACTCATTTTATAAGTGGTGCTTTTTAGTTGCCCAACATTTTCAACCATACAACATTGCTGGCCTCACTGCTGTTCTGTACAATCTTTACTTCAACTTGAGATGAATATTTCAATCATAAAACATGATCCAAAATACCTAATGATAACTTTCTCAGGAACTTGTTAACCATCCATGCTTACTTCATCCCCAACCCCCTCCTAGATTTTCTAAAAATTGCATTCCAAGTACACCATCTTAGTCATGCTCGACCTAAAGCCACCATGGGCCCTCATCTCGAATATTCTTAGTAAGCCGTCTATAACCAAAGTAGCAAGATATGGGCATAAAGATACGCTTGGTGAAATGCAATCATAATTGGCGACTCACTAGTCATTCCATTAGCTGTTCTCACACTCGCAATGACATAAACATCCTCCGCATACTTTGTAGGCACTCCTTTTCCTCTCTAGAGCCAACCATGTAACTTTCCTTGGTACCTTATCATATGCTTTTCCCAAGTCTATAAAAACCATGGGAAGATCCTTTCTCTTCTCTCTAAATCTTTCCATCATCGAAATCAAAATATAGGACTCCCCAGGCATGAAACCACATTTATTCTCAGATATTTTATTCTCCTTTCTTAGTCTATGTTCAATTATCCTCTCCCAAAACTTCTTAGTGTGACTGACGAGCTTGATCCCTCTATGAAAGACAAATCAATGAGAGACAAATCCAGATGCACCGCCATAGAGTGCAAAAACAAACGCAATGGCAAATTCAATGAGAACATTACGAGTGCAAACTGAAATAATCAAAACCAAGACCTTGCGCAAGAATGAGCTATGCTGCCTACCATGTTGAGCCACTATCTTTCTAAAAGCTTAAACTATTCAGGACCTGGCAATGTATACTATGCTTTGGGGAATAAGAAACTATTCCTAGAATTGGGCAAAGGAAGTTCCTGATAACCTTACGAGTACGACGAGTTGAGCATCTTGCACTGGTTTCCACATCAACCTTTCATATCACTTTCTCTCTCTACTTCTCAAAGAATTGACAAATAGTTTCGCAACCAATAGTAGAAGGGTTATTCCTAGCTGTGCTAATTGAGTTGACAAGGAACATATGCCCATTCCAAGTTTTCTTACTCTTCTTGAGCTCTATTTTTCAAGCCAAGCTCATGAAGAAAATATAAGTAATTGGTTTCAACTTTACGCACTAATGGGAGAGAGGTACTACAACACATTAACGAAACAAACGTATCCGACGAATACCGAATACCCATCTTTCCTTTGTAAAAAGCTACTAAACACCCATGATTTTATCCAAAAGGTATTTACTATGAGGTGATAGAGTTACTAATTCATTAGCAGTTACAAATCATGCAACAACAAACACCATCCCCGAAGAGTTACTACTTACGAAAGAAAATTAGCTTACTGAACAGCAACAATTGAAGCATCTCCGCTTCAAAGTGCGTTCAAGAAAAATCACACACATAGAGAAACTTCAGAAGAATGTAAATGCAGTACTCCCTCAAACTAATAAGGAAACAACAAGAAGAGGCAATTCAATACACATTATGAAGGAATCCACTGATAAAGAATGGAAGGAATAGCATAAAGGAGGAAATCTCCATGTACCCAAATGTTGAAAGTAGACATTATTCGGCATAGACACAAAGATTCTTTGGCAGATAGATTCTCCTTCTCTTCCATTTCTTACTACAAGCAATGGAAACTCTCCCCATACAAAAGGGAAGAGAAAAAGTCCCCCAAAAAGGAAGAAACAAAAAGAACTCTTTTCCAAAGCAGGCAGAACAAATCACTGTTATTAGGAAGTCCACAAACCTAAACTTAAAAATCATTTTAGCAGTCTTGATTATTCACGATTCTATTTCCTTTCTAGAAATGTAGGTTGTTTACAATTTCCTGTATACAGTACTCTCCCTTTCAGATTCATGAATCTCCAAAAATCTCTCAGCTAAATTAGTTTGCAGTATTTGCAGTTTTTCAATAGCAGCAGGTTAGGCTTATAATGCATTTTGACAATAATTGTGGTCTAGATTTTACAACAGTACACTGTAAAGATGCTCGATAGTTACATAAAGGGCCAGACAATACAGCATATTCTTACCTATCCATTTCACTTTCAAGAAGGTCAGTGAGGAGTGGCAGGAGATTAGCGCAAATATCCAATGTGACAATGTCAGTTTTTTCGGTCAAAAAGCTGACTACATCAGCAATCACCTGCATGATGCAGTATTTGGCATAAAAATAAGAAACATGATTTGAAAGCTGAGAAAATATAGGTATATTGACTAAAGCAAAAAATAAAACTTAACAGCATGATCGCCCATCTTCTCCATCACACTAATGGCACCTTTAATATCATTCCTTTCCCAGTGTTTGTGGACTATCTGCCAACAATTATAGACAAGGCACTGGTTCATCAGTACTTAATGGTGACCAAAAAGAAGCATGACATTTCTTATGTGCCAAGATTACCATAAATAATCAGATTAGGAATGAAAGAAATATGAAGTGAGAAGGAGAATCAGAGAGCCGCATCAAGCTAACTATTTAGCTTAAACACCTAAAACTCAATTCTAAAACAAAGGAGAATTAGACAGTTGCTTCCGCAAACCAATAGATTCTTAGTTGATACCTTAAAAGCTTCCTCCATTACAAGATTAAACGTCCCTTTTCTAGTGGAAACATGAGAATGGGAAGTGCAGCTATAGACACTAACGTTGACAAACTTGTAGCTGATGGTGCAGCTATTATTGACTAACTATGAAGCACCGGTGCGGCACTTGGGGTGAAGCACCAGCACCGAATACGCGTCGAGTGCGGGTGCGGCATCAGTGCGTGTCAGGTGCGTGTCCAATTTTATTGAATTATTTTTTTAATTTCTTAAATACCGGGTGCGGCTCGGGTGCATATCTGACCTATGACCACCGTGCAGATTTGTGACCACCGGCGACTCCAGCAACCACCGGCAAGGAATCTGAGAGGAGAGAGGAGACCGGGGAGAAGGAGAAGATCTTACCAGCGAACCAAGTGCGGTGCTGCGGCTTGCGGTGCTACGACGTGCGGTGTTGCGGCACTGCACCGTGGCTGGAAGAAAGGAGAAACTATACAGAATCTTGTACATCGATGTTATCGAGGTGGCTGGTGTGGCTGGAAGTTATTAGATAATAAAGACTTTTGACTTTTGTTATTTCATTTTTGTACCCACTTATTAACTTATGTTTTAAATCAGCCCCAATTCTTCAAAGAGATAACAGTACTACACATACAAACTTCATCGTGTTCACTTATACAATTTCAATATTTACAAAACAGTCCAAACTTAAGAAATTAGGGTTAATTACTCACGGCACCCCTGAGGTTTACCCTAAATTACACACGGACCTCACTATCTTTGAAAATTACACTCCGCCCCAAAAATCTAGATTTCTTTGACGGGGTTAACGGCTGGTCATAAAAAGACGTTTCTGCCCTCATATATAACTACAGTCTCTTGGGTTACAGACTTCAACAGAGGGGAGAGAGGGAAGTTGGTACAGAGGGAAAAACTGAATCAAAATCGATCCCGTTTCTTCAAGGTTGCAAAATCGAACCCAACGGCGACGACGATGACAACGACGACGGTGAGAGAGTGTGAGTTTGTTTCAGGTGGGTCTTTAGTACACAGGAGTTGGATTGGCTAAAGCAGATCGCAAAAAAGGATGCCAAAGCAGATCAGCCAGATTCGAATCGGCGACGAGCAGTGTGTGGTCTTTGCATGCGGGTGTTGAGCAGTGGGTGGTCGTGGGTTTGCTGGTAAGGTTTTGGGCGGTTGTGGGTTTTTCGGTAAAGATCTGTGGCGGTTGGTGGTCGTGGGTTTGCTGGGATCTGGATGATTTAGTTCGCCGGAATGGTGTTGCCGGTAGTGGCCATTGGTGGTTTGGCATGATTGGCGGTGGTCGGCGGCCGGAAGTGTGCCACTATGGTTGTGGATGGCCTGCGATTGCGATGTGGCCGGCGGTGGGTCGTGGTAATGGGGATAGCGGTCACAGGGCCGCTACCGGCGGGGTCGCCGGACGTTGTTGGTCGGTGGTGGATTGTGGTGATGAAGGAGTGGTGGCAGGGACGGCGAGGTAGCCGGACGGTTTTCCTTATTTCTCGACATGGGCCTGCAGAGGAGAAAGATAATGAAGAAGAAGAAGAAAAACACTAAAGGGCAATATGGTTTTTTATTCAAGAAAGGGAGGGTAGTTTGGGGATGAAAAATCCAAAAAGTAAGGTATCAGAGAATCTTTAGACGGAGTTAGGGTCCCTGTCAATTTTGTGGGGCTCCGTGAAATGCGGGTACAAACCTGGGGGTAGCGGAGTGTAATTTTCAAAAGATAGGGGGGTCCGTGTGTATTTTAGGGTAAACCTCAGGGGTGCCATGAGTAATTAACCCAAGAAATTATCACTAATTTAGTTGAAAACTTCAAAATTCAAGAAGCAACCCATTAAACTTAACAAACTCTCACTATTTTAGTTGGGATATTTATGCTTTTTTACATATATCTAACACATTTTAAGATTCAAATTGTTTACAAATTTGATAATAAGTGCATATAATTAAAAAAATATTTATAAAATCTGCCGTATCCCGCCACACCGTATCCTAAAATTTTCAAAAATGCAGTATCCGCACCCGTGTCGTATCCGCACCCGCATCCGTGCTTCTTAGTTGACTAATGTGCAACTTTACTAGCAGCTGCTATCGACTAAATCTGGGACTCAACAACACACTAAATTAGTACCCACTACTCCGTATCTGAAGAACAAACTTACAGCATGTAGTTATTGATTCCAACTCTCAAGCTGTATTGAAAACAGGAGACACTCATTCAGCAACTAAGAGCGTAGCTGAAATGAACTGAAAGAAAAAACACAGACTAGCAGGTTATAGGTCTCCTAGTAATGCCCTTTCATTTTATTCTTCTTAGGGTGTTCCATTGGTTGCAAGTAGATCTCTCCTACTTTCTCTGCATCGAATACAATAGCTACAATATGCAGATTATAATTTAGAACTGGCTGATAGAGATGTAACAGCAACTTTCGTCTGACCTTATATCACACCCTCCGGTTGATATTTTAATGTCTCAATTGTCCCCAAAATAGCTTCAGAACAATTAAACTTTAGCACCAATAATCCACTAATTTGGTCTTGGCAAAGAGTTCCCTCCCTCTCTCAACGATGTCGAGCTGGTCAATCCTAGACTAAAGAATTGCAACCTTGGAGACATATAGAGTACAGATATGAAACAGGAAATTGCCAGTGAGAAGATGGAAAATCTGGGTAGGTTAAATACAAAAAATCTGACTTTTAATGCAAAGCTAGTTTATGTACTTCAGGTTAGATATGAGGTTTAGTGTGATGATGAAAAAGCAAGGGATGTGTTATTGTTGATAACAATTTGAAAGATAGACCTTAGTGACATAATCAATCACATAAGAAAATAAAGGGTAGGCGAATTAACTGTCAAATAATAAAAAATGCTCTAATGTTTTCGTTAGAAAAAATGGTTTACTCGCCAACAAGTGTGGCATGCCATTGCTCACATGCGCTCCCATAGCACCCCCCAGCCCCACCCTGCCCAAAACAAAAGAGAAGAATTGGAAAGGAGAACAAGAAGGGTAGTATTGCTGGTTTCTAAGCCAAGATTGGCAGAAATTTTCTAGTCTTGCAATGACGGAACAAAGCTAATGAAGGGTTTGGCACTAACAAGCAGTTTCTACCTTTTCTTATACAAATATTGTTAACTTCAAAGCTTTCAGAACTTGCTTCACACTCATGCCCAAGCTGCATGATATTTCCCCTACAAAAGGCTAAAGCAGGAGGACAGCCCAGGCCTATGATTAAGCTTTGCATGCAGTTGAGTTCTAGTTCTCCACCAAGACATTTTAACAACAAATCTCTTGTCAAAAGTACACCAGTCAGATGATAACAAAACAAAAGTAACTAAGCCTTCCAAGTTTAAAATGTATAATTCAGCTTTTAACAATGGTAACAAAAATAACTGCAATTACCCGAAATTTAGCTAAACGAGAGTGCAATAAGCCAACAAATTGATCATGGTGTTCCATTAAATCTGCAATTGCATCTTCTTCGCTTGCAGATACCATTTCCTTTTCAGACGATACGCCTCTCTGTTTAGCATGAAAAAATTGTCACAAAGAAGAGAGATAAGGATATTTACAATTGTTGATCCAAGATATACACGTTAGGCCCAGTTTCTAGAGCAACGGAAGAGGATTTCTGTATGTGTTGGCAAGTGATATTTAACGACGTAAGAGTGTTTTCATCTATTATCTTGTTGTAATCTTTTTCAAGAGGCAGCTTATCAGATTTTCTTATCATTATCACTTCTTTGTAAGTAAAGAAGTATTCTTAAAAAAATGTTGAAAGGGGCCAACCTCTGTACACGAGGAAAATAGTGTCAACTATCACAACACCAAGAAAGACCATCCAAAGAAGCTAAGAAGGCATTTCTTCAATTCGCAAAGTTCTTCGCCAAACAAAACAAGGTAGACAAGAACAGGGCCTATAATTTTTCAATGGGCAACTCAACGCCCTCAAAAGCTAAGCAGGCATCTTTTTCACATTAAAAATATGAAGGGGGGAAAAACCCAAAAAGGCTAACCAGACAAGCCTATAAGCATTTTCCGCCAATAATAAGCTATTTGAGTAAAGAAATGTTCCCTTCCTGCGTAATCTTTTAGATAAAAGTTTTTCATATGTAACCCTCTCAAACTGCCTTGCTGCAACAGGCTAAATACATATGCAGGAGTAAATTACGAGCATATCAAAACTTCCACAGAATCGCAAGCAATTATGAGTTTATAGGCCATGATGTCTTATAAAAAATTAAAATCTAATATTCTGCTAAGATCTATTCACACCGCACCCCCAACATCCCCTCTAGGCTAGGTAGCACGGACACGGTGTCGGACACCGACACCGACACCGACGGGGACACCGGACACCGCAATTTTCAAAAAATCAGATTTTGGACACCGCAAGACATCGCTATTTTTTAATATATTTTTATTTTATATATATATATATATATATATATAATAAATACCAAATATATTTCACAACCTAAAATAATAAACAATAATGAAATACTACTGAAACAAGGAATTCAAATAAATACAAGTCATACTTAAAACATTTATTTAGTACTAGACAAAAAAACTAGGAAAAAAAGAGGGGGGGTCTTTCGGTAGTATCACCTATTACTAATGGTTTGCCAAGTTAATATATGGTGGACCATTTTAGATAATGGAGAAAACCATTTACTTGTGTTTCGGGGGTGGGACCTTAGTCACGACAGACGGAGAAAAAAGGAAAAAACAAAGGGAAAGACGAAATTGATGAGACAAAGAGAAAGGAGAAGACTGATGAGACGGAGAAGAAGCAGACCTGTGACGACAATGGAGGACCTCCGGCGACGACGGCGGACAGATCTGTCGACTTCGGTATCCCGCAACACCGGCGACCTTCAGATCTGTTGGCTCCGGCAACACCGGCGACAGATCGGCAACACCGGCGACAATAGAAGAAGACGGCCGACAGATTAGAGCACTCGTGAGGTGAGAAAGAAGAAGACGACCCCCGAAAACTGTCTAATACTGCTCCACGCCGTGTCCGACACTCCTCGACGAAGTGTCCGACACGGTGTCGGAAAATAAAAAAAAATTCCGACACCGATTGGCGGTGTCCGACACGTGTCGGGCGGTGTCCGAAGGGTGTCGGGGTGTCGGTCCGTTTAGGACACCAAACCTCCACCTAGGAGAGGTGTCCATGCTTCAGAGCCTCTAGGTCATAGATTAGGGCTAACAGCATACATATACTAAAGGCTACATAACTGGCCTTTGTAGATCTATATCATTCTCAACCAATCAGAATCTACGGTTAGACATGGTTGGATTAAGATTAGCATCTTGAAATCAAACCATTCTTGGATCTTAAGATGCATGATCACATTATGCAAAGTGAAAGGATAGCTAATTAGTGTACAATCTTGATAATGGTTTGTAAAGACAGGCCCTCTCGTTTATTATAGTTCTCCAATATGTTCGATATGCGCATCATGCCCACGACAAAAATATCCGCTCACATAAGAATATAAAAATCTAAACTCGATGAATGAACTGCAAAATATGAAAAACATTTTATGAAAAATGTTCCCACCCTATCTTGGCTACACCTATAGGCCCACTGGGGTCCCAATTCTCATGACACGTCGGCATATTCAACGGTCAACTTTTCAACGCTCACAAGCTGGTCAAAGCGACGCATGCTCAAGTCTCGTGCATTTTCCCTTTGTGAAGCAACCTTGGTATGCCTTCCCCCTTAAGGGGGTCGGCCACCCTGGAGCGTCGGCCACCTAAAGGGGTCGGCCACCCTAGGGGGTCGGCCACCTACCTTGACGACTGACTACAGTCGTTCGCGGTCGCGCGCCGTAGTCGCGACTCTCATTGCCCGCGTGCCATCTCCGCAACCTTCGTCGCCGCGCCCGCAAGCCATCTTCGCGACCTTCGTCGCCGCGCGCCATCTTCTCGACCTTCGTCGCCCGCGTTCGTGCGCCATCTCCGCGAGTCTCGTCGGGACCTTCGTCGCCCGCGTCCGCGCACCAGCTCCGCGACCTTCGTCGCCGCGCCCGCGCGCCACCTTCGCGACCTTCGTCACCGCATGCCATCTCCGCGACCTTCGTCGCCCGCATCCGCGCGCCAGCTCCGCGACTCTTGTCGCCTGTGCGCCATCTCTGCGACCTTCGTTGCCCGCGTCTGTGCGCCAGCTCCGTGACTCTCGTCGCCCGCTCGCCGTCTCCGCGACCTTCGTCGTCCACATCCGCGCGACAGCTCCACGACTCTTGTCGCCCATCCGCCATCTCCGCGACCTTCGTCTCCCGCGTCCGCGCACCGGCTCCGCGACTCTCATCGCCCGCACACCATCTCCGCGACCTTCCCCGCCCGCGTCCGCGCGCCAGCTCCGTGACTCTCGTTGCCCGCACACCATCTCCGCAACCTTCGTCACCCGCGTCCACGCGCCAGCTCCGCGACTCTTGTCGCTCGTGCGCCATCTCCGCGACCTTCGTCGCCCGTGTCCGCTCACCGGCTCCGCGACTCTCGTCGCCCGCACACCATCTCCGCGACATTCGTCGCCCGCGCCATCTCCACAACCTTCCCCGCCCGCGTCCGCACGCCAGCTCCGTGACTCTCGTCGCCCGCACACCATCTCCGCGACCTTCGTCGCCCGCGTCCGCACGCCAGCTCCGCGACTCTTGTCGCCCGTGCGCCATCTCCGCGACCTTCGTCGCCCGCGTCCGCGCACCGGCTCCGCGACTCTCGTCACCCGCACACCATCTCCTCGACCTTCGTCGCCCATGCCATCTCCCGACCTTCGTCGCCATCTTCGCGACCTTCGTCGCCCGCGTCCACGCAACGGCTCCGCGACTCTCGTCGCCCGCACACCATCTCTGCGACCTTCGTCGCCCGCGTCCGCACGCCAGCTTCGCGACTCTTGTCGCCCGTGCGCCATCTATGCGACCTTCGTCGCCCGCGTCCGCGCGCCAACTCCGCGACCTTTGTCACCCCGCGTCCGCGCACCAGCTCCTCGACTCTCGTCTCCTGTGCGCCGTCTCCTCGACCTTCGTCGACGGTGCCTGCGCACCGCACTCTCACACGCCGCCGCGCCATTGATGCAACTATCCCCCCTGGCTCTCTGTCGCACTACGTGCCCCCGGCACCAATTATCATCCCGCGACACTCGTCGCCACTCTCATGCACCATTCTCATGATACGTGCCCCCGGCACCAAGTTTCGTCCCGCGACACTCGTCGTCGCTCTCATGCACCATTCTCATGATACGTGCCCCGGGCACCAAGTATCGTCCTGCGACACTCGTCGCCGCTCTCATGCACCATTCTCATGATACGTGCCCCCGGCACCAAGTATCATCCCGCGACACTCGTCGCCGCTCTCATGCACCATTCTCATGATACGTGCCCCCGGCACCAAGTATCGTCCCGCGACACTCGTCGCCGCTCTCATGCACCATTCTCATGATACGTGCCCCCGGCACCAAGTATCGTCCCGCGACACTCGTCACCGCTCTCATGCACCATTCTCATGATATGTTCCCCGACACTAGGTATTGTCTCGCGACGGTAGTCGCCGCACCCATGCACCGCAATCATGTTACGTACTTACGGGATGGGCTCACAACCTTAAAGCCATCGCCGGCACAATCACGGGGAGGCTTCGTTCGTAGTGCTCCGGCACGAGGACCGCTCGCAACGGGATGGGCTCACAACCTTAAAGCCATCGCCGGCACAATCACAGGGGGCTCCGCTGGTAGTGCTCCGGCACGAGGACCCCTCGCCACGGACTCTGAGCACTGAGATGCGAGCATGTCCACTCATGTTTCCATTGATCGTCGGCACCACCAGGGCAATGACCCCCGGGTCACTCCGGGACAGGAGCAGGTCCTCGGAGGGCATCGTGCCTAGTCCACCTGGCAGTTGGCTACAGGGGCGACCCTCGCCGCTGTCAGTATCTCTGCGCGTCTCTTGACGCATCTCGTGGGATTCAGTAAGGGCTTGGACCGGTGGCTGGGCAACGGGCTACTCTGATCATGCTACCGCAGTGTTGTCAGTCTTCTCAGACAGGCAGAAGGATGCTGCAAGGGCAGGGCAGCACGAATTCGGGGACCGGCAGTCCAACGGAGAATAAATACTATGGGACCCCCCGGCAATGTGTCACTCCCAGGGGACGACAAGTGTCGGCTGATGACACGTGCACATTTGTGCCTATAAATAGTGGACTTCGGAGCTTATTTGAGGAGTTCTCTCTCGTTTCGACATTTCACTTTCTCTCTCTAAAACTTATTCTCTCTGGATTTCTAGTGAGAGAAATACATTTGGACTCCTGACACTCTGACGCTTGACGCTGCACCCTTGACTCGGACTGTCGACCGCCGGCCCTGTTTGTCGGCACCCTGCTTGCGCAGCGCTGCCAGCCCTCGCGACCTGTCTGGGGAGCCTTGCTCTCAGCCCTTACTCCATCCTTGTTGTCTCCCACTTTGGCCACCTGGAAGCTAACTCAGACTGCATCCTTTGTGGCACCTCTACGTGGCAACGAACCCTTTTTTCTTGGCAACAAAAAAATAACATGACTGATAATGTCGATGTTCACTTCAAGGTAAAGCGTGAAGGCACTATATCCATATCTACTAAAACGACCTTGTAGTAAAACATAGTCTTGGTGCTGGCCAAAGCCATATTACAATGCCATTTTATTGTACTGTAATATCAAACACATCTACAGAGTGTTATCCTACAAGGTAGTGCTATTATTAAAAGTAAATTCTGAAGTGGTAACTCAAAGAAAAACTGAAGCCATGCTCCCCTGTCACTAATCAACATCATAAAGGTGTTTGAACAGAGTGTACAATAGAAATAACCATACCGCATTAGTTGCCAGCATGTTAACAGCAGATACGGCCCCAGAGAGATTGTTGGAAGCAACACCCTCATGATAAGGAAACCTGTCTTTCTTCTCCCAGCTAGCAACAAGCGTACGTGTTCTTCCTTGATTATTGTTCAATTTTATTGGTCAGGCTTCAATAGAGTGCTTAGAAGTAATGTCATTGAACAAGATTGACTTACCTCCTTTCTGACCTTCCACAGCACAAGCATCTCTGTTTGCTCTATGTACACGATTTTCAACTGCAAGAAAATTTGGAGCTATCGTCAAAGTCAAAACAAAGCATCTAAAGTGACACCGAAATCAATGTACCAAAAATTATACTGCACTAGACTAACCATGAACTAAAAGTGTCCCTATTCATCCGATATGTTTAAGAAGTGCGCGAGCGCGCGCGCGGGGGAGGGGGGGAAATATTTACATCAAATCAAGTAGAATAAAAGCTTGTGACCGGCAAGCAAACACAGATTGCCTTTCTTTGAAATGTTTGTTATAGTGCACTCACAAATGTTAATTCCATTTATTTTGTTGTTTTTCATACCCTTACCGTGTACATTAGTCTGGTGAACCCTGGCACACCCCCGGGAGTTGGAGGTTGTACCTCCAATCAAGTAGAGTATAACAACGAAAAACATGATTATCACTAGAAAGCAAACACGGCATTGCATTACTTTCTTTGAAATTATTTTCTTTTAGCGCACTCACATGAATGTGAATTCCATCTTCTATAGTGGTTTTCTTTACTCTTAACTTGTACTTCTCCACATTCTCCCTTCCCCCCCCCCAAACAAAAAAAAACTCCCCCTGTCATATCACCAATTGATAGCCATACAGTCAAGCAACACCCAAAGCAGGTTGAAACTCATGTATACACACAAAATCCCAAAGTAAAGGGAACCCATAGAAGCCCATCCACATGTCAATAGCCTCGTTGCCAACCCAGGAGCAGCAGAAAATGGAAGTACTTTCCTAGCGCCCATCCACAGTTTAGATATACACAATAAGCATAAGGGAAGCAATGCCAATCTTTTCATTCTTGTCTTCAAAGTCCTGACTGAAAGGATCTCAACCAAATCACAACGGGCGGTCACTGGAGGGAAATTGGGAAGCAATTGTAGCATTGGGAACAAGTTTGGCTTTTATCTGTATGTAGCATGTGCACTAAAAGGGGCATAACTTTGTCGTAAAGACTCGGATTGAGGTGAGCCACGTGCCATTGAAAAGCTCTCAGCGAGCACTATATCCCACAGAAGCTGTGCTAGCCTTTCACATGACAGGTTTTGAAGCGGCCATACTGACATAAGGTCTCAAATTCGCACCCAGAGCTCCCTTTAAGATGTTTGCCAATATTGACCAGACTGTTTGACCACTTTCGGGTAGTTTCCTGGGGTTGGGCCAAGAAAAGATTTTGATGCTAATCCAACAAGGAATTTAGCAGTGTGTAAGGCATGCCCAGGTAGAGAAATTAGTTTGTTTAAATTCACTAGACCACACTAACTAGGATTAAGGTAATCTAGTCCAGTGAGAAAAAACGAGTACCTGGCTACATATAAAGACCCTACATGTTGTATTTTGTCAGTGTATTGAAAGCCAAAAGATCTCGAGCAGGAAGAAGTTCTTCCACCCTCTATTGAACGTTGCGTATTTATGCCTCTTTTATATTCCAACTAATTACAGCTAAATTTGCACATCTGATTATAAATTCAAGGGAGGCTCTCTTCTTCATTCGGATCACTGACATCCCCAACTGCTCTTGACAAGACCTGCAGAAAACAAGGAAGTAGCATATTCCATATTTGCTAGCAACCTCACATCGGGAAACCAATGAATAATTGCACCCTCCGGAACTTAAAAAGAACATTTTGTTTACTTAGACCACAT
The DNA here is from genome assembly GCA_033065855.1 of Escallonia rubra. Lineage (NCBI taxonomy): Eukaryota > Viridiplantae > Streptophyta > Magnoliopsida > Escalloniales > Escalloniaceae > Escallonia > Escallonia rubra. Next base: position 39,949 of record JAVXUO010001101.1, on the reverse strand, counting down.
TTTGTCAAGATAGAACCACATCAAAGAGGTGACTTTCGGAGGAGAACAAAAATCAAATGCTTCTCCAATCAAAGCTACCAGAAGAACCCCCTTGAGCAAACTGGTAGTGAAGCCATAAGAATCATTGTTAGATAATCTACGTATTCAGTAGGGAGGCCAACCTCGTATAACAAGTTCAAGAACGTAACGTCACCTGGGAACCCTCTCCCAGCCATAGATTCCACATCCAGCTACAACCCTCTTTGTTGATGACAAAATACAGAATTCCAGTATTTTATGGGCGTAATGACCGATCGTCCAAACCAAGTGTCAAGGCAGAATCTAAGAACGGTCCAGTTCATATAAGAAATGCTACGTAAAATACAAATTTCTTCCATAACCCTATTAGTTTAGGGTCCTCCTAACGAGTACCCATAGGGGGGTAGATACGTCACCATACAATCCATTGTACCATGTGTGCATCATTTACGAGTCTTGTCACTCTTTTTTATGCAACTTGCACAATAGTATGATATTATGAAACTGAAGGTTTATAAGATCTTGTCAGTCCAAGTGTTGAATAGAAGGAGCATACCTCAACTGACAAACATAATAGGAAAGGTAGGTAGTAAAGCAAACCAAATACTAAACCTTGAGAAGCAAGGAGCCAAAAATGAATAGCTTTAGTCAACGATTATTTAAAGGAGACTTCAGGCAAAATAAGGGACATACAACTTCCATGCTGGTAGTTGGCAAGTGACTCAGTCATCAGATGCTTTCCAGAAACTGTACATTTATCATCTTTCACATTCCTCTCGACAGCGGGAAATCCAGCCAAGCTCTTAAGTGCACTGAAATTATTCCCAACTCCGCTCAACTCAGTGGCCTTAGACACCTCAGGTTCAGACTGCTCAGATGCAACTGGCCTCTCCAAGTCATCTCTGATGTTTGAAAACTTCCGGAGATCAGGTGTTTTTGAGTGCAAGGACAATGGCATAATTCTTCCAGTGACTCCTTCTTTTCTTGCTTCAGCTGCCTGTTCCAATCTTGGAGTATTCCTAGGGACCACTACAGGTACCACATCTGACCTACTAAAAATTGAAATATTGGCAGCTGGAAGAATCTTTGAAGCATTTCTCTTTGGAGCTGCTGCAGTAGGTACTGCCACAGAAGTAACTGGAGCCGTCCTTAGACCAGCACTTAGATTTACCCTTTGAGGGGTACCTGGTACAGTTCCTGTGGCTTTATTGAACGGATACACCAAGAACATTAAGAACAATGTCAGAAGCTGTAAATAGAAGACATATTAGTCTGATAATTAAAAGCAAAGGACTTACCAAACAAAAAATGAATAAAGTAAAAATGTCACCAGATTGCCAGAAATGCAAAAATGCTGAAGAAGAAAAAAAGTAAAAAAATAGCATACATGTGATAGATTTTGACTCCTTGTTAATTGGATCCGAGTTTTGTGATACTGAAAGCCTCTCTAGAGACTTTGTTTCCTTCACAACTGGATCTGAATTTTGTGAAGTCGACAGCCTCCCCAAACCGGCCTTTGCAGTGTTTTCAGTCAGTACTGGTCTAGTGTTAGACTTTGGTTCTGGCTGACCATTTGATCGAGTACTATTACCAGCTGCATATGGTTCGATACGCTGCAAGGGGTCAAAGGTCAAGAAACATGCATCATTTCACATCAGATAAAAACAAAGCAAGAACCACGCAAAAGTTGATGCCAGGAAAAGCCGATTATACCGATATATCTACAACCCAGACTCCTACACAACTTTGATTGTAAGAGCAGCCAAGAAGCTTCCCCTCATGGATATTAAGATCTGACAACCTGGACCACCCCACATCCACAGCGTCATGACATCTGATCGGTTCCCAAGAGAATACCTAGAAATAGCATATACGATTTGGGTTAATTTAACATATGTACAACATCATTACTCGATCATCTCACAGAGACAGTTGAATACAAGAGGAGCCTACCTTCAGACTTTCATGCAGGCCACAGAGAAGGGTTCTCCCATCAGGATTAAAAGTCATACAGCGCACCCCAGTGGTCTGTATTTAAAAGAAAAAAAATAACTGAAAAGGCAAGTACGTAGAAAAATTTCCTACCAATTCCAATGTTTGGCTCAATACATGAGAAACAATAGACTAGGAGGGGAAGTCAAATATTCACCTCAGGGCCAGCTGAGCCTATAAGTTCAAAAGTTTCAAGGTCCCAGAATTTGACAGTTCTATCAGCAGAGCCTGTGCAACAAAGACCAAATACTGAATGAAATCATGTCTTTAAAATGTTAATTCTCTAAACGTCTCCATCGCTGCTTATTTGGGTCATTATGTCTGAGGTTGAATTCTTTTATATTTGGCTACTTTGGCGTCGTGCTTTGCTTTTAGTCAGCTTGCAATTGCCAACTGGTCATGGCTTATTCCTGCTATAACTTTCCCTAGTCAGTGTTTTGGAGACTGATTTGCAGGATGTTACTTATCTGCTAGTGTTGCTACATAATTGAATAGTTTGCTAGCAATCCAACCTGTTAGTCTCAGAAGCTTCCTCTGTTATGAAATTTTATCCAATTTGACCACAATATAACTACGGAAACGTACTTTGAAATTTACTGCATGTTTGTTGATATTTTCTACAACTATAAAGTGCCCTTGATGTAAATTAACTCTCAAAAATTACTGAAATGTCATCTTAGTATATAGCTGTAAAACTCGTACAACTGGAGTATGCTAAATATCTCCGCGTATCTAGAATTTGTATGTTCAGGTTATTCACAAGCAAATTGCATTATGTGACTTTAAAGCTCAACCCCAAGAAAACAGTAAAACACGATGATCTAACAACAGCAACGAAGCTAAAAATCCTAGGCACGTATACGTAATTTCCGTTAAGGCATTAGGCCACTTGCACAAAAAAAAATTACTGATTCCAACCACAAGTGCATAGGGAGTAGGGACTGAAGATATCTGAACTTACTGAAAGATTCTAGTGCAGTACGCAATAGCAAAGGCTTCAAGAAAGGGATAAAGAACAGAGTTGACAATGCCTTTATTAGTTCAGATAATTTTGTATAACAACAAGTTCAATTAATGAAAAATTGTGCATTTCTTAGGTGTCTAAGGTCAATTTAGCAAGTCATACTAGTAGGCTATTTACACATATTAGTTGCATTATTAGGTCCCCTTTTCTTCTCCAATCTCTTTTTTTTTTTCACCCTTGTTTGCGCACCCTGGTTTCACCTCAAATACAATTGAATAAGAGTAAGTTTGCTAGCAGAGAAAATTTTATGCAAGAAAGAAAGATTAAAGATATTCTGCACCGCACCTACACCTTGGTGTTTGCATTTTACAAGATAGGGAAGGGATACTTGCTGGAACCCTGACGCATTAAAAAAACAGCAACGCTTCTCATGGAACACTAGGTCAGTGCAAGTAAATTAGTTAGTCTGGGATAGTTAATTTCGATTGACAACTTGAAATACTGAAGCATTAGATAACTCTTGCATGCATTTATTTGAACTCTTCTCAAATAATGACTTTAAATCCAAGTAACAATCATCATATAGATTAGTAACATATTAAATTTCATTGGATGATGCCATAGCACAATGTTCTCTTTCTTGGACAAATACTCATTTCTCAAGCATTATCTCGATATCTATTTTACATCTACTGAAACAGACCCAAATGTTAATTGTAAACCAAAAAAACTGTCTTTTAGCTATACTCACCACTAAGGGAACATTATGATGCCGTGTTTACCTTTTGTTCTTCTTTATTATACTACTTGTGGATGTTGAAAGCACAGCATCTCTTATCATGAATAACTTATTACATATCAATAGGAAAAACAAGAAGGTGACGTATAATTTTCCACTTAACATGAGAAATGCTATTAACAGAATGGAATAGCACACTCTGGTTAACATGAGAGATTATGCGTCATATCAAAAATCATTACTACCTGTTGCCAGTAGAAACTCGTGGGGATGAAAATCTATGCACTGAATCTGTCCTTCGTGACACTTGAATTCATGTAACAGCTTTCCCGCAGTTAGATCCCACAGCTGTTACAACAGGGATCTTATTGTAAGGGTTTGAATATACACTTCCGAACTTAGCATAAAGGTATTCACTTTTGTTGCATGCCTCCAGCTACATAGCAATTAAACTGACATAATTAAATGCTTAGCAATACATACGTCACAAGTCCAACTTAAACAATACTTGCAAAAATATGACTGCAATAAATTGGTGGCAAATATTCCATTTGCTAGAGAGTATATTAATATAGTTTACAAAGCTAATTACTCCCACTTAGTGGTCCAGGTTACTGTATAAACCCTTTGTATCATGGATTAAGTCAATCCATTGTTTTGAAAACCTGTTTACATTGTTATGTGCTATAAGAAGATGTTCTAAGCCAATTGAATACTCCAGATATTCAAACGATTCTCAAACCATGTTTAACCACCAGCATCAGCAGGAAGGTCTGGGGCTGATTTGACAATATAATTGTACTTACTGTCTAGACTGTAATAAGACAACGAAATGCCCGTGGTCTGATTAAGGCTGTTATAGATGTACAAGCATCCTTCAGAGGTGATATGATCGTCCAGGGTTCTTTGGGGTTTTCTGATCTATCCTGTCTGCATGCTTTGACGATTAGTCGATTACCATCTTATCAGACTGCTGAGGTTAAGTAATGAGCTTGGGGATTGCTGGCATTTGGCTATGGGGAAACAATGATTCAGGTGGTAGGCTTCAGTTGCAGAAGAACAACGGCTGATCTGTTCGTAGAGTGGAGGACAGTTTCTGCATTATGTTTTCTCATACTTTAAGCTGTAAAGCTTAAGGGCAGATCTGACAGAGAGCTTGACTTCCTTACTGTGCTTTTCATGCTCACCTGCTGCATATCGGGTGTTGAATTCTTCTGGCAGGTGGAACTTTGATCTAAATGAGACTTAGAGCTGACAATTTTTTCAAATGCACAATCTTTCCACACATGTGGCAATTTCCTAGTTACTTCATTATGAGCCTTGCCTTCACACGGGAATATGAGTTACCCTTTGAGAGCCTAACACATCATAGATGTTGTGTTCCTTTTGCTGCTGATGAGAGTTTGTGGAACTTAAATCAAGGTTTCACATAGCTTTCTTAGTGGTGAGTTTATCTTTGGTAAGGCCAGCCTTGTTTACATTTTTGTTGTGTCTTTGTTCTCTATTTGGATACGGAAATAAGCTGGGCATCAATTTGGATAGCCTTCTCATTTATAGTGCTTCCAGTTTGGCTGACGTTTTGATATTACTAGGCTTTGGCACATCGATGAATATTTGGGTTAGATCCTGGTTTTGTCCATAGCATACTAGAGAGAGGCGAATGGAATGGGATGATTTTTCCCCCATTCAGCAGATATTTTCCTGTCCGAATTTTTGCTGTCGATTGCAAGGAGATTGCTCAAATCTGCTCTGTATCTTGTGCTAGTCATAAATCCAAGGTTGCGTACTTACTAGGTTAATGAAGTCCAAGAGTGACCTTTTTATTGAATTCAAGTGCGAGGCTGACCAGCTGTTTGATTATTGGCCCAAGGGAGGCTGTTCTTTTATTTTCAGCATGTTTACGCTGATTGTTTTGGTGCATTAGGGTCTTGTTTCAAGATGTCTTGGTTCAAGATCCTTGAAAATTCTGGCTTGCAGATTTGGCTGGTTGCTTTTGTGGTCATCTTTCTTTTGGTTAACTTATAGTACATGTGGCTGATACAGCGGGAAGCTCAACAAAAGCCATCAACATGGTGTTAAGCACGTGTACATGAACTCAATGACCCGTATACATATAAGGAGTCACGGTGTATGACATGCGTTCTGCGTCATTTAATGTACCACAATCCACCAGGCGGCAAGGTGTAAATTAGAAAAACCATATTAAAATGATCTCTGTATGGGGGGAACACTAAGAAGCTAAGCTATTACAAGAAAAGCAAATCTAACCTTCACAGTGTTGTCCTCTCCACCAGATACGACCCAGCGGCCATCTGGCGTAAATCTGATTGCATTGACCCCTCGAGTGTGACCCTTATACGTGTGAATACAGCCTTTTCGTCTAATATCCCATATCTTAAGGTTGGTGTCCAGAGATCCAGATGCAAAGAACTCGCCGAATGGATGGAAATCCAAGGATATGCAATTGGATCGATGACCAGTGAGGGTGCGAACAACTGCACAAAGAATCCAATCGCCATATAACACAATAGAATCTACATGACAGTGCACCAAAGAACAAATCAAGGTCGGTAGTGAGTTGTAGTAAGCATACTCTTTGCCTCCTCTAGATCCCAAAGCTTGACTGTACCGCTTGCTGCTCCTGCAGCTACCAGCACTTCTGAAGAATCAAAGCTGACAGAATCAATGCCGCTTGAATGGCCAGACAGACTCTGCAAAAGAAGCCACAGGTGCCAGAACAAACTTTAAAGGTAAGTGCTCATAGTAAAATCCATGACTCCTAATTGTAAGTAGAGGAATATTAAAGGCGCTCAAACGAAGTTTAGTCCCCTAAGAAGACGTATATAGAAGGGGAACTGAAGCAGTGTCGAACGTCGAGCAGAGCTGATCCCCCTAGGGAGTATGATCTCAAAAGTATCTCTTTCCTCTCATATTGTAGTGGGGCTGGGGACATACAACACCCGAACTATTAGGGGTTAGGATTGAACCTCGATTGGGTTATAAAACCAGACATTCACGAGCGACTTGGGTGAATTCCAAGGGGGCCTATGACAACTTGAGCTCTTATAAACTGCTAATTGGACTATGGACTGAGAGAACTGGACCTTGGCGATTACTTCCAGGATCGCAGGCAAGGAATAGACCTGACGTGCTAAGAAAAGAGCTATAGTGCCCATTGCATTTGGCAAAGCTTAAACCAGGAGCAGACCCTGTGTAGGGACGGGGGGGAACCATGGCCTTCCCCCATATTTGCCACTAGAAGTTGCTTCTATTACCTACATGCCATTTAGTTAAAGCCTAGAAGTAAAAAAGTGACTAGCAGCTATTTTGGGAAATCAATAATTTCACACCCAACTTGAAACTTGAAATCTCCCACTCCTCTTTTCTCATTAAAAGTTGAAGTTGTGTTAATAAAGTGCCACTAAAAGCCATTTGGAGTTTATGAGAGTTTCGATTCAGAGTAAATTTATAATTCCCTACTCGATCCATATAAAACCAAAGTTCGACTAATACTTTTTCTCTCTACTCAATCTCATATAGACAGGCTTCATATGATATAATTAATAATTACGAGTGGATAGCAGTTAATGAGATCATTTCTAATACATTGTGCATGTTAGAAAATAAGAAGTAGGTGAGACTAGAATCCATATATGTATGCAAATTTATTAACCTCCATATGGATGTGATAATGGTACTAATGCACATCGTACTATTCTTTCTTCATGCATCCTATGAAACTGAAGACTAAAAATGCTTCCAGTTTATTAAATGTTCGCTGCAATGTGGTCATATTAGATCGATTTTATTACACTAGAGACTAAAGTTTTTACATGCTATTTTTGGCCCTCTTCGATGACGTGACATCCAAGACCCGCCCCTCGCTTGAACCTCGGCCACCTCTGTGGAGAGTAGGAGGTATGCCATAAAAGCTCAATCTCCTTGGTGACTAAATTTCTTTTAAAAGCCACAAAAGTATACATGCATAGATAGATAAATCATTAACTTAAGGCACTATCTCATGGCAAGTTAATCTTGTAAGTGCAGTCGTGTTGTTGAAGGACCAAGCGAGCAAGTAGAATCAAAAGAGAGCCTTGGATATTAAAGAAAGACTGAGCAAGAGAGTAAAACTAAGCAAAACTAACCACAATGGCATTTGGTTTGCCAATGGCCCACAGGTTAACCTTGTGATCTTCTCCACCGGTGACAAGGACCCTGGATGACTTCCTGCCGATCTTGAGGCAATTGACGCTGGACGCATGAGCAACGAATTCCTCTACCAGTATTGGGTCAAGGCAGGCTACAAGTAATATGTGCGATCTGTCCGGAACATAATTGAACTCAAAAACAAGCGAAAAATGCATTACACATGAGAGATAGAAGGGTCGATGCCCAATACTATGTCAGAGATCGGTAAGCGATTTTGAAGCATTAGTTACAGTTACATAAAAAAGAGGTTAGTACATTACATTAGACGGAAATAGAAAGAGAGAGAAATAAAAAGAAGGATACGGAGCTTATAAGCACGTTTTGTAGTCGTCATTGAAGAACAAGGGGAAAGTCTACTACTGCCTGGGAGATGTGATGGAAAGTGACGACCTGGAGATGACGAACCCTAGCAGCGGTAACAAGAACAAATCTGGTGTCTTCATACTAGTACTAGTACTGATACTCCCTTCCCTCGACTGGCATTTCTTGGGAATGTGAAGGGAGGAAATGCACCAGATCAGATCAGATCAGATCTCAACAACAACAACCACCCCGGACTATTCCTTTCCAATTCCCCTCCCCCGCCGGACCGGATGTTTGTTCCACTGTGACAAATCCCTAGTCTCCTCCTACTGGGTTTGGGTTTTCTTTTGGTGTCGCCCGTCTCTTTTACATTCTCCAAGAAGGTAAGAATTCGAATTTTGAACTTTCTACTACCAAAATCCCCAACCCCCGGCCCCAAGTATCAACAAGTGTTATTCTGAGTGCCGAATGAATCGGAGTAGTACAAACTTCAACTGCCCGGCCGCTCTACTTCCGAAACAGGAAATGCAGAGAAGAGAGGCAGACACAAAAACGCACTGATCCAAGGAAAGAGACGAGAGAGACAGGGGGAAGAAAGAGGGAGGGGGTGCGTCGCTTCGCTTAGCTTTCAAGACCAGGGCCACCGGCAAACAAATACTTCTTGTTCCTATTCCTATTCCTAAAAATAAAAAGCTCTTTTCTTTATCTTCTCCGAGTAATTTGGGCACAATGATTCTCTACGTTCAAATTTGTCATGGCCTTACGGGTATTGTAACACTGTGTTATACACTTATAAACCATATATATCATTCTCTTACTAACAAAAAATTATTTAAATATATTTCTTTTTATAACCCGGGTGGGAAAATAACTCAAATCTTACACTGAAATTCACACACAAAACCATGCTCAATGTACTTCTGTCATATGCTTTTACTATTTGTAAATTGAAAATCCTTGGAATACGATGTGCAAAAATGGTCGTACCTACCTGTATAGGTCGTTTTATTGTTTTTCTTTTAAGCTCTTATTTTATTTAAGTTTCTTATCAATAGGCAGGCATTAGCCAAGTGACGCGTTCACCAACTAAAAAAGGAATTGCAGATTCACCGACCAATTATCTTGTCAGATGGACCATACACCCAGATATTTATTTCACTAATGTTACTTACCCAGTTTTTTTATTGCTATCAAAAATAAGATAAAGATGTTATTTCGGATGTCTGTGTAACATGTGGTAATTTATCGTACCATTTGACGTAACACGGTGCAAAATTTTGTATAACTTGGTGTAACATCTCTAGTAATATGTTGTAACATAGTTTAACAAATATAGTTAATATGTTGTAACATGCTTTACGGCATGAGTAAGGTGATGTAACACGATAAACGTTATGGATATAAATTTTGACTAGAGTTCATCTTGAGCAACAATTTGAAATTACTTCTATTGTGGCCATGATTTCAATCCTTTTTTCGTTTCCTACAAATGATATTTTGTGTTTGGTAAATAAAGTGTAACTCGCTTTTTAAAAGAAAAACATTATAAAAAGGTGATGTGACTCGCTTCCTCAATTTTAGTAACATTATTGAAATTCATCTTCAACAACCATTTTAGAAACTACTCTGAAATTTCTAATTTATTTCCTAAGCTAGTTCTAGCAACAAAAGGCAAATGGACCATACTCTCGATCCAAACATTTTGATTTCTCCCAAAAGATGGGATATGCATAAACTTTATTTTACTAAATTTAAATCTTTTATAATCGTTGCTAAACTGAAGCATAATTGTGCATCTTTTTCACGATTTTTCTTATTGTTCATATTCATTATTATGCCAATTGATGAAGAAAATAACCCCTCCAAGTTCCCTAAAAGCATTAACTTAATTTTGAAAATATGAAATTCTACCTAATGATTTGGAGATTGGGAAGTTAGACACGTTAGATAATATGATCACAAACATTAAGCTCCAAGATCTGGCAATTCCTGGATCTAAATAACATCTTAAACCCTTATAACTGTTCATTAATATCAATCTTCCATAATTGCGCTTTCACTTTCATGGCTCTCGACCTTCATCTTCACAGTCACCCCTCACATCTTATTGCTTATACATAAGGCTTAGAATCCACAACTAGCTGGCACATGATGAGTTTTTTAACCTAGTTATTTGTCGTTTTCTGAATTGGTTGAGGCCTTGTGGAGATTCTTGACAAATATGGTAATTACTCAATTTCTCTGTGGTTTTAATCCCTGTGGTTTTAGTGAAACAATGAGTTTTATTGTGGTGTTTTGATTTGTTAATTTCCGGTACTTGGTTATACATTGGCAGTGGGATGCTTATGACCTGAGTAATGAATGAAATCATGTGTGTGAATGTGCTTCAAGTTTCTGTTCCAAAGCTGCAAACATGTAAAATTTGTCACATTCAAAATATCATCAATATTGTTTTTCATGGCATCCTTTATAGAGATATCACGTGTAATCTTTTCACATATTCATGCTATTTTGAGCATGGGAGATTATTCATAAAGATATATGTTTAATCTCATTACGGAATCAGGACTTTCAACATGGGTCGGAGGATACTTGGGGAAGCAAGTTGATAGATTGTATTTGATCGAATCAATGACTTACCATATATAGGGTTTTGCAACATATTCTCCCATTTCTTCCTACTAAGTATATTTTAGGGACATTTGTCTTATGGAAAAGGTAGAGTCCAATTTGACATACCGTCCCTAGAATATATTTGGATGAGATAGATTTTCACGGGGTACACGCACAAACAATAGATTTATGCATGTTGTCAGCAAGCTTCTTATTGATCATGAGTTGTTTGAAATGAGGAGGATACATATTAGGTATGATCTTTATAATCGAAGCATCTTCAATGAGTAGAGTCAATTATATGTTCTCTAATTTTTCGACTTGTTGACGAACTAGAGATACAATTTAATGAAGAAGGAAACGAGTATTTAAGTCCACCACCCCTTAGCTATATTCTCAAGACAACTTTTGTTCAAGTCACTTTTCTTTTCATGTAAAGATTTAACCTCTTACATTCATTGATACTATTTGTACACCAAGAACAAGCTTTGACAAACTCAAAGCTCCAAAGCTTTGACAAACTCAAAGCTCCAAAGCTTTGACAAACTCAAAGCTCCAAAGCTTGACAATCCTCAAACTTCAATACAATTGTTTTGAAATAAAAGTTTATGAACAATGAAGAACTCGCTAGAAGATGATCAACAAGGAGAGATAAGTGAATTGATGACCTAGGTTGCAATAATATGTGAAGTGTTTCTAGCTCTCACAGTAAATGCTCTCTTGAATAGAATGAAGTATCGTATGTAATTGAAGAGAGTTTAGGTTAAATGTTTAAGCAATTTGTTCTACCAATAAACGAGGCTTTCGATTGAAGTTCTGAAGTGTTAAAATGTGTCCTTAATTGCATATGCAAGAGGGAGGAAAAATATGGTCATTTATGATAGGTCATTAATACACCATTCCCGAGGATCACAAGGCTCCTGTCAAGAACTTACAGTCGATTATAAGTTTAAAACAGTCCTTACGTTCAAAATTGTCACTCACAAAGAGTCACTGCTCTCGTAAAGATGACTGTAAATCAACTTATAGACGTCTAAAGTTGATTTTACGAATACTTGCTTTTTTTACAAGAAAATCTTTTACAAAGAATTCATCGAGGCCTAAGGTCAATCTAAGGCAAACACTTGCCCCGGGGATTTGTTGTTGGACCTTTTGTTTTACTTAATGGGGTACATATCCAAATCCCGAGTTTTATCCACCAATCTAAAAGCTAGTTACAAGATAAGATCAACATTTACATTCAAAATAATAAGTATTTCTTTGAGTGCATCTTGATGCTATCCAAAGAAACGATTATATAATGCAAAATGTTTGTAAACAACTAGGCTCATATATATTATGTCCTATGTCTGTATGCATATTTCATGTATTCCATGTTCACTCAAAAGTTTAACAGGAAGCCCAAAATCCAAACAGCTCTGCATGGCACTCCAATAATTCCACTTGTTAATTCTTTTGGGTTTTGAATATGGCTGAAGCCGTAAAACACATCAACCAGAAAGATCTTGTAATTTCTCTTATTTGGCACCCACACGTTTGTCACTAGAATGGATGGTTGTTTGGGTGGAATAGCTTACGCCACCCTGTTTAATAGTAGTGCATCACTTCTTCTTCTTCTTCTTCGAACGGCAAAAACATTATTCAGCTTCTCCCACCGTTTCATGGCTCACCAATCAAGTATACTCTTAGAAGATGAGACTACTTCATTTTATGGGTCTGATTTCGTACTTTCAGTAATCATTTCTCCGGTTCATCCTCATCGAGCTGTTTTTACAATTCAAGAGCGACAATCATGGCTCAATCTCCACCATTGAGATTGAAGCGCTTGACTCTTAATTAAGCTATTTTCTTTATCAGGTTATATTTCTCTCTTAATTTGTATGACTTAATCAATCCAATTGCAAATTGATATTTAAGTGCACTGGAAATTTGAGATAAGTGATTTTAGGCTTTGTTTGCAAACCATAGGGTTTTTAAGTGATTTTAGGCTTTGTTTGCAAACCATAGGGCTTTCTAAAGAACTTTGAATCTTCTTGTTTATACAAGTTATCCGAGCTTAGGACGTGTTTGTATAGCTTTAGCAAACACGATTCCGAGCATGGATTTAGAGGTAATGACGAACACAAGCCGGACACTAACACCCTTGAATTACACGAACACAACACATGGACACCCCTTAACAAGCTGAGTATTGTGGTTGTTATTGTGGTAGTGCATCCATGGCTGGATCATTATGATTGTTGATGGATTACCAAGGTGAATGGTGTAGGTTGTTGGCAAAGGTTGTGATCAAACAAAGGATAATGGGTTATCCCAGTCCTTGGAATTAACAAAAACAGTATGCTTATATATATATATATATATATGGAGCTGATCCGTTGATAACGCTAGCAAAATAGGAGAAGTTGCAAACGCGATCTGGCCGTCCATCCTGAAAGGATGGACGGTCCATATATTTTTTTTGCATTTTTTTAAGTACATCCGCTACATTGTTTAGCGGACAACTTTTTGACAAAAATACCCTCCAGCTTAAAAAGAGTCCGTCCTCTACATTATGTAGCGGACTTGTTTTCAAACCATTTTTCTCTTTCTGTCATTAATGTTCTGATTTCTTTTTCTTTCTCTCTCTCCTTTATCTCCGTCCGCTACATTATGTAGCGGACTAGTTTTCAGACCTTTTTTTTCTTTCTGTCATTAATGTTCTGGCTTCTTTCTCTTTCTCTCTCTCTCTCTCTCTCTCACACACACACACACATCATTTTTTTAACTTGTTTATCTTTCTCTCTCTTTTCTCTCACCATTTTCTCTCTCATCCTCCTCTTCCAGCCTTCTTATTATGTACATGGGTCGTTAGCCAGCAGTGAGACAATGAACAACCTGTAACACTGGATGTGTATTCACCAGATATGTGTGTAGAATAGATTGGCAGAGTTGATTTATCTAAAAATGATTTGAAGGCTTAGTGGGTTAGAGTACCTTGATTTATCTAAAAATGATTTCAAGGGCCAGATCTCGGATAAGCTTCCATTGAGTCTATAAGTCTTCAATGTCCTGAAAATGCCTTGCTGATCTTTCCAGACCATCTGAGAATGGCGTGCTTGCTCAAATTCAAGAGAAGGGGAAGGAAACATCACAGCTCTATCTTTTGAACAAATCCCAAAGAAAAGGACCGCCCGCCCAGTCAGAAAAGAGAAGATGATCTACTAGTTCGCTGGCATATTTGGACCTAGAATCCAAATTTTTTTGAGACGAGCCTTCTTCTAATTTTTTCATAGTGACGGGAAAAAAGGCCAGTCAGTTCCCGAATTTCCTTTTGCAGAGAGAATACTGATGAGAGAGAGAGAGAGAGACAAACATGTCAGGAAAATAATGATAGAAAGGAGAGAGAAAGAGAAACAAAGGTCTGAAAACTAGTCCGCTACATAATGTAGCGGACGAAGTTGGATGGCCTTTTTGTCAAAAAATTGTCCGCTACATAATGTAGCGGACGTACTTAAAAAAAATGCAAAAAAAAGATCTGGACCGTCCATCCTTTCAGGATGGACGACCAGATCGCGTTTGCAACTTCTCCTATTTTGCTAACGCTATCAACGGATCAGCTCATATATATATATATATATATATATATATATATATATATATATATATATGGGAGCTGATCCATTGCTCGCGCTGGCAACTTGGGATAAGTTGCCAGCGCGATCTGGCCGTCCACGCGCGATCTATGGACGACCCAGATCTTTTTTTTGCGTTTTTTTCAAGTTCGTCCGCCACATAATGTAGCGGACGATTTTTTGACAAAAATACCCTCAAGCAGTACAGTACAGTGCTCGTCCGCTACATTATGTAGCGGACAAATAATGTGTTATAACTTTTCTCTTTCTCTCTCTTTTCTCTGAACACTTTTCTCTCTCTCTCTTTTCTCTGAACGCTTTTTTGTTCTCTCTCTCTCTCTCTCTCTCTCGCATCCTCATCTGCAGTTGGGTGATGCCAACATGCTCGGAGCAGTCATCTGTGAGACCCACGAGGCTGGTATGAGTGCAAAATCCCTGGCCAATTTGCAATTTTAGTTGGATACTTCCAGGAATTTTGATCTTCATGGGATGCATCTGCTTAAATTTCTCGTGAAAATTTCTACCAAGTATGAGCAGCTTTACATTAAAGGTGCTGATATCCCTGCGGCCATTACTGGCTTCAATCAAGTTCATAACTGATGTAGTGGGTGGGTAGTTAACTGATGTGATCATTCTAAGAAGTTGAGAACAAACATGCATGTATGGATTAAGCTATGTTTCTATATTACTCCTGAGTTGCTACGAATTAGAGAGAAGAGGATGAGAGAGAAACAACCAATTAGAGAGAAGAGGATGAGAGAGAAACAACCGATCGCATATTTTTGGAGCAGTACAGTACAGTGCTTGTCCGCTACATTATGTAGCGGACGAGTCTCTTTCTATAGTACAGTACAGTCTTTCTCTTTCTCTCTCCTTTCTCTTTCAAAATTCAAGTTAATCGCTCATAAAACAACGATGTAGAATGTTGTAACTGTGTTGGTAGAAGATAAGGTATGTTTTCTATCTTTTTGGAGAGCTTTAAATGCAAGATCCACCCTCAGTATGAACTTTAAATGTCCCACTTGTTATCAATTATGTCTAATATACATTCCCAGCAGAAGGCTCATGCAATACCCAATAAACTGCCACTAGCCCTCCCTGGAAATTAGTTCCGCTTTTCCAGTACTCTCAAAACAGGGAGTAGAACCACTTTGCAGACAAAGAAGATATCTGCATAGGCTCAAAAGGTCAAAGTTGATTCCAATGGCCACTCCGGTTGGGCTTGAGATGGCAAACGCAAAAGCATAGGCTACACAGGACAAGATAGGGCGGTCCGGAATAATCCTAAGAAGAGCAATTCCCATTGATATGGCCTCATATCTTGTGCAGCGAGAGAGAGAGAGAGAGAGAGAAGGAGGAGGATGACTGGATGAGAGAGAAAACAAAAAGTGGTGAGAGAAAAGAAAGAGAAAGAGAAAAGCCAGAACACATTAATGAGAGAAGGTAGAGAGAAAGAGAAGACGACCTTATTTGTCTGCTACATAATGTAGCGGACGAGCACTGTACTGTACTGCTTGAGGGTATTTTTGTCAAAAAATCGTCCGCTACATTATGTGGCGGACGAACTTGAAAAAAACGCAAAAACAAGATCTGGGTCGTCCATAGATCGCGCGTGAACGGCCAGATCGCGCTGGCAACTTATCCCAAGTTGCCAGCGCGAGCAATGGATCAGCTCCCTATATATATATATATATATATATATATATATATATATATATATATATATATATATATATAGACACACACACACATACATACATATAAATAATACTAACGATGTTATAACTCGAAGGTCATTTGTGTTACAAATCTTTAAGATTATGGACTGACATTTAAAATTTTGAAAGTCGATGGGGTTGATTGATATTAGCCCTTAACCTCAAGGAGTTTAGGAATATTTTCCCTTGAATATGTTGAATTTGTCACGAATCCCCCCATCCCCAAAGATCATCACATTTGAGACTACATAACTAAAAAAAGACGGCCTCATATTTTCAGACTCATATTGCTTTAATGATTTCCTAGAATAACGTAAAAGAATCCGTGTGATGCAAGCCACTTTCCAGTTTTGTCTTTTTCATTTTGTTTAATAGTGGAAACTTTTCATGAAAGTATATATGGATTAGGAGGCACTCATATAAAATGCTATTACAATCAAAACCAAAATATGTGGAGTTATACCCTGAATATTATCAGAGAGAGATCTACAATTATCTAATTCTAGCGATTAGCTACTTTTATTTTTTAATGCTTCAGACCTTATATTTCACAAGCCCTCGCAGAAGCATTGAATTGGGTGAAATATCAATTTCAGTCGTATCATCATATACACGAATTCAAAATATTTGCTTGATCAGATGATAGGGTAAGAAAATCCTATCCATCTAGTTAGGATGTGGGTCAGAAATATGTGCTTGATTTCCTTTATAAATTTCGATGAAAAATCAAGGAATAAAAATTCTTGCAGAAGCTTATTTGGTCTATGAATTTTTTTGTTTTCTTATTTGTGTTTGATACGTATACATCAAATCTTATGAATCAATTTTCTTATGGTACACATCATTGACATCATAGCAAATTCTCTGGTGGTATTCACTAAGACTATAGCGGATTTTGGCACTCCATTTACTAGTGACCTTTCCAAGTACCCCTAAGACGGTCTTTCGACCTTGAAGATGAGGATTTGCCATCATTTATTCCAGTGGTAAACCATGTTGCTTCTTTGGCAAGAGATAGATAAGCTAAAACGAGCCTCAGGGCAACCACCCCTAACCCATCTTATGTCAATTTTATTAAAGGCGCAGGTGCACCTAAAAATTAAACGGGCCTTCGAGACTAGGCCCAAGGCCCAAGGCACAAGCGCACTTTTTTGAAGCGGGGTATAAAAAAAATAGATCTTAGCGCATTAAAATCATAAATTCACGTAAGAAAATTCCAGAATTGGCATTTTGATGAACTTCTAACTTTAAAAGAAAGTCTCAAATCTAATTAGAAGTAGTTAATCCTGAGTGAGTATGATGACGTCATCCTTACTATCACTATCACTATCACTAAGGACTAAGGACTAAGGACTAAAGGAGCAATGCTTTTCAAAGGGCATGGTAGGTTCCAAGTCTGATAAAGATTTCTCATCAATTTCATCTTATTCGTCGACAAGGTGAACTAAAGAAATAGATCTACTTGAAAAGGGAACAGAAGTCAGCGACAGGACACTAGCATAGTGAAGAGTAACAAGATAATAGATTGATTGGAGATTTGAAAGTTTGGGGTTTTAGGTTTTTTTTTTTTTTTTGGATTTGGATATTGATTTATGATATTATGAAAGAAAGAATTACAAGTAACGATCGGTTGAGATGATGCCACAATCGAAAAAATCAAAGACTTAGCTTTTTGGGCTTTTATTTGCACCTTCACCCCTGCCTTGTGCCTTACGCGAGCCCTTAAGCATGCAAGGCATGCGCCTTTTTGAAAGGCCCTAGCAATGCCCTCTCCTTACGCCTAGCCCTAGGCAAGGCCTTCTCCCTTCGCCTTATGTCTAGGCGCGCTTTTGATAACACTGGGCACACATATTATTTAACGGCCCTGTTATATGTGGAGCCGGATTTCAGTCTAGAGACATTATTACAATGGAATTAGTGACCTAATTTTATTTTTTTACGTGGGTGTCCCACATTAGTTATTGAGAGAAGGTCGTAACTTAACCCTAAGTATATAAGTTGTCTTGTTCCATATTGGTTATTTAAAAAAGGTCAGTACTTAGCTCTAAATATATATATAAGTGATTTGGTATTGTTTTTTGGGTCAAGAGAGAAAATGACAACAGAGACTGAGGGCTAGGTTTCTGATTGTAATACTGCTGAATAGTAAATTCAAAATATGGTCATACTCTGAGGATGTAGCCACATCGGTGAACCTCGTAATTCTTGTGTGTGTGCATTTGGTTTTTTAATTTTTTGTTTCTTTGTTCTTCGATATATTGCTTCGTTGTTGTTGCATTTCTTAACAACTGGTACCAGAGCTTGGGTTCGAGTTTTACTCACATAAGTTTTATGTTTGAATGGGAGCAATGACCGAAGAAGGTAAATGAAATATTGAGAAGTTTGATTGTATGAATTTCCAGTTGTGGAAGATGCAAGTTGAAGACTACTTGCATCAAATGATCTGTATTTGCCACTAGTGGGAGGGAAACCTTAAGCGATGAATGCGAACGAGTGGGCAATTTTGGATAGCAAGTTGTTGGCTACAGTAAGGCTTAGCCTAACACCACAAGTAGCATTCAATATCTCTAAAGAGAAAACTACTGCTGCTGTGATGCAAGCGCTAGAGAAATTGTATGAAAAACCTTTTGCTTCGAATAAGGTATTTCTTATGAAGAGACTGTTTAATTATGCGGATGTCTAAAAATAGTTCTATTGTTGATCATCTAAATGATTTTAACGGTGTTATAACTCAATGGAAACTGTCGGCATTAATTTTGATCTTGAAATTAAGGCTGTTGTTTTTGTGTTCACCGCCTGATAGTTGGAATAACTTGGTGACCACAATGAGTAATCTTACAGTCTCTGGAACACTAACACTTAATGATGTTACCAGTTCCGTGATGAATGACGAAATGTGGAGAAAGATGACTAGTGATGGTATATCATATAGTAATGCTTTGTCCGTGGAATCCAGAAGTAGACAAAATAACAAGCTGAATAATAGGGGAAGAAGTCCTACAATAGGAAGATCAAAATCAAGAGGCAAGTCGAAGTCCAAAAGGAGAACCATAGTGTGCTGGAATTGTAACAAGGATGGTCATAAGAAGAATGATTGTAAGAACTAAAGAAGAAAAAGAGAGCAGGCGGAAGACAAGGTGACGATGAAGGGGCAAACATGGTAAGTTCAAACAAACGGACATATGACGATTTATGTCTTTCTGCTACAATGGATGATAATTCGAAAGTATGGTATGTAGACTCGGGAGCCTCGATTCATTGTACACCTTATAGGGATTGTTTTTGTGATTATGTTCACGGTGATTATGGACATGTGACTGTCGGGAATAGATATCGGTGTAACATTGTTGGAAAGGAAAAAGTTGAAATTAACATGTCTAATGGAGGAACCCCCGATTTTGAAGGATGTTAGGCATATTCCAGAACTGCATAAGAACCTTATATTCATTAATCAGTTAGACTGTGAAGGCTATTTTGTGGCGTTTGGTGAAAACAGGGAAGATGATCAAAGGGTCAAAAGTGGTAGCAAGAGGTAAAAGAGTAGGAACCATATATACTTTTTCAAGTACTTACAACCACTCTATCTCTTTGGCTTCTACAGAGAATTAGAGGACCACATTATCGCACCACAACTTGGGATATTTGATAAGAGTGGTATGAGAATTCTACACTGAAAGAATGCATTTCCAGGATGAACAACATTCAGTTAGATTTCTGCGAGGGTTGTGTCTATGGAAAACAAAAGCGGGTTAGTTTTCAGAGGGATATTAAAGAGAAGAAGACTAAAAGGCTGGAGTTAGTTCATACGGATGTTTACGGACCTACTACAGTGAAGTCTCTTTGAGGTAATTTATGCTTTGTTTCTTTTATAGATGATGCCAGTAGAAATACCTGGGTATATGCCATCAGTCAGAAACCTGATGTTTATCACACTATTAAGAAGTGAAAAACTCTTTCCTGGTAAGAGTGTTCTGTACAATAAATCGGTATACATGATTAAAAATAAGGATGGAGGAACAAAGAGATATAAGGCAAGACTAGCTTTGAAAGGATATCGACAGAGGAAATGTATTGATTTTCAAGAAATCTTCTATCCTATTATGAAGATGACTTCAATTCATACGATATTGAGTATTGTAGATATAAAGGACTTACATCTGGAGCATCTGGATGCTAAGACATAATTTCTCTACGGGGATTTGGAGGAAGAAATCTACATGCATAAGCCAAAAGGGTTTTAAAGTCAAGGGTAAGGAGGGAATGGTTTGCAGGTTGAAGAGGAGCTTGTATGGCCTAAAGCAAGCTCCTAGATAGTGGTATTTGAAGTTTAACAGTTTCACGAAGTAGACAAACTTTATTAGATGCCACTCCAATCACAGTGTTTATTTTCAGAACTTTAATAGTGATGATTTCATTATGTAGATGATATACTTGTAGCGGGTTCAAGCATCGAAAGGATTAATGATGTAACATCCCGGAATTTTCCAGAACGTTAAACAATTGATCGATCAATCACTTAATCGTTTGATTACCTAAATTCAATAGGAAAGCCGTGTATCAGAACTTCTACAATAACTCAAACTCTCAATTTCATTGTTCTTAAATAAAACACTTGTTTGCACCACAAAATATATTTTTCACTAATAAGTTCACTTTGATTAAATGCCACTAAATGTCATTTACTTTTTATTATTTCTGAAGAAATAATGGAAGATTCAAGAAGTGAAAGAAACCAACTTCTGAAAATGTGTCCTATTGATTACGGATAATTGTGGTTGGTTACTTATTAGTGGGTGGTTATTTCTTAAGTGGGTAGTTTATCTCACTAAGTGGGTAGTTTCTTGTGATGGTAGTTATTTTTTACAAAGCCTCTAGTATAAATATTAGGTCAAAGAAGAAAAGGAGGACACAATCAACCAGACATATCAAGACTTTTTCAAGTCTTTTTTCTTTCTTTAGTTTAGAGGTTTTTGTTGCCATCGATAGGAAATTTAGTTTCTAGGCTTGAAAACATTCATGTGTAAACATTTGCAATCAATCGAAAGCTCTCTTGTCTTTTATGGGCGCTCAATCTTTCTACTTTCTACATTTCATCTTCATTTTCCATTTTCAGAGAAGTCCCCAGGCCCTAGGGGCAAAAAAGATCCCACACTATTAATCGATTGTGCCGTCGGCGCACCAATCGATAGTGAGTTTGCCCAGCAGCGCAAACATTGGCACGCCCGGTGGGACCCTTGTATCTGAAAGTGGGAAATGCCAACAATATGTTTCCAAGTAATTTTTTGGAATTTCAGGCCCGATTTGAAGAATTAAGGGCCAATTTCTCGGTAAATTTGATGAAATGCCGTACTTCGGCATCATTATTGCCTAGAAATTTTAAACCATTGTCTCTTTCATTTTATATGGAGTCAACAATGGATAATTTAATGGAACTTTGGAATGATTTAATGGATTGCATTAATGCAAACCATGGTCAGTCTATTCTATCATTGATTTTGGTAGATACCTCCAATGAATTACATCGGTTTGAAAACTATATCCAAACCATGATGGGAGTAGATCATCCATCTTTTTTAAAAGATGTACAAGATGAATTAAAAGAATGATGGGCTTTAATTCATAGAGTAAGGTGGATGAGGAAGGAAGTAGAATTATTCATTTCCACACTTGCTGAAGATGAAAAGTTACAAAGCAGTAGTCACTCTTTGACTATTGCAAATGAAATGATGCCAAAGATGGCTGAAACAAGAGAATATTTAGAAGATGGATGCAACCAATTCATGGTTAGTGAAAATTAGATGACTACCTATCAAGAGGAGTCGTTTCACAATAGCCAACTTCAAGTGTTTCGAGACGATTTAAGAAAGTTACTCGATGAATTTTGTGAAAAGTTGGTAAATTATTTGGATGCAATACAATTGGCTGAAACTTACACCAAAAGTGGTGCAAGTAATGTTTGTAAGATCAACATCGTGCCAAAAATGGTTGAAACAGTTGAACAACCATGTCCATTCTCATATGAGATTGATATGCCAAAAAGAGATCTAATCGATATGGCTGGGGGGCAAGTTTGCAAGCCTATTTTGGCTGAAAGCAAAAAAGAGCCCTTTTCATGCGGCGTGTATAGCAAGCCAACCATGGCTATCGATTTAAAATTCCCCACTATTGGTGAATTTAAAGCTTTTGTCACCATGAAAAATGATGAAGAATATGCATTTTGGGAGCCAATTGGTGTTATATTTTTTGGAGAAAGATACCTTGTTTGGGTTTGTGGAGCACACCAAGGTACAGTATTAATTCAATGGTTATTAAGAACTACAAATATAGTCAAAATATTATTTGTTTTATTTTTGTCCATACACTTTGAATTAAGGAAATGCTCAATCGATTGGCTTATCAGTAGCCATTTTATATACTGATTGGGTTAACGGCTTGACCAAAAATGGTCTTCATTTAGTTAGTAGCTTGACCAAAAATGGTCATGATTTGTGTAGTGGCTTGGCCAACTATGGTCATTGACACCGGTACATAGAGAGCAAAAGCCAATCGATGGCTAATAGATAGCGAAATGCTGTCACTTTGAAGAATACAAGTCTATCGATCGCGAAAGGCTATCGATCGTGAAATACTATCGATCATGAAAAGCTATCAATCGTGAGAGGTTATATATCGATCGTGAAAGTTTATCGATAGTGAAAAAATACTTTCCCTTTGAAAGATATGACTCTTCACAATCGATAGTGAAAAATTCAAGTCTATCGATAGTGGGAGATTGTCAATCGTGAAAGGCTATCGATCGTGAAATGCTACCAATCGTATAAGGCTATCGATCGTGAAATGCTATCGATCGTACATGGCTATCGATTTTGAAAGGCTATGAATAATGAAAGGCTATGAATAATGAAAGGCTATCGATCGTGGAAGGCTATATATTGATCGTGAAAGTTTATCGATATTATGAAAATACTACCAATTTAAAGACATGACTCTTCGCAATTTCCAAGCATTCAATTGCTTGAGCCAGGGGGGCAATGTTTGCACCACAAAATATATTTTTCACTAATAAGCTCACTTTGATTAAATGACACTAAATGGCATTTACTTTTTATTATTTTTGAAGAAATAATTGAAGATTCAAGAAGTGAAAGAAACCAACTTCTGAAAATGTGTCCTATTGATAAGGGATAAGTGTGGTTGGTTACTTATTAGTGGGTGGTTATTTCTTAAGTGGGTAGTTTATCTCACTAAGTGTGTAGTTTCTTGTGATGGTAGTTATTTTTTACAAAGTCTCTAGTATAAATATTGGGTCAAAGAAGAAAAGGAGGACACAATCAACCAGACATATCAAGACTTTTTCAAGTCTTTTTTCTTTCTTTAGTTTAGAGGCTTTTGTTGCCATTTATAGGAAATTTAGTTTCTAGGCTTGAAAACATTCTTATGTAAACATTTGCAATCAATCGAAAGCTCTTTTGTCTTTTATGGGCGTTCAATATTTCTACTTTCTACGTTTCGTCTTCATTTTCCATTTTCGGAGAAGTCCCCAGGCCCTAGGGGCAAAAAAGATCCCATACTATTAATTGATTATGCCATCGGCGCACCAATCGATTATGCCATCGGCGCACCAATCGATTGTGAGTTTGCCCAGCAACGCAAACAACACTAAAATTTAAATGCTCGTGAAACTAAATTAAACATTACTTTCCCTCGCAGGGGCATAACTAAAAGAAATAATAAGATTTCCAGTCGACTTCTTATTCAGGCTCTAATCTCTCTAAATATCATTTTGTTGGTTATCACATGCGGAAAGAAAATCAAAGGAAAGTGAGCTTTTGAGAGCCCAGTAAGGTCGATCAACGATTTAAAAACAGCAAAACGATTCGGACGATTTTACATTTACAGTCAAATAATAATTTTTAAAATGAATTTTCAAATAAAACCAATGCATTTTGATATAAATATAGGGACGAGTATCAATTCCATCCCTTAAATCGATAATCAATTCAAAACACTTAAGGTGCAATAAAACAGAAACATGAAACATTAAACATGAACAGTACACTATAGCAAAGCCACTCTGGCAGTGCTCAATACGCTTTACATATGCATATGTACACTGACTAGTCCATTTAGATACTACTTTAACCCAACCAACAGATCATCCTTATAACTCCAACAATACGCACCATCCTTATAACTCTCAAGATTACTAACTCATGTCAACATTTAGAAGAAATAAATACAATTGAAAATGTTTTACGATGATTGAGTCAATAAACAGATGAGAATGAACCAGAATTTCAAACAATAGCTATACGGCTCAAATTAGGGTTTCATGGGCAGTTCAAAAATATTTTTTTATATCATCCATAAAAATCAACAATCAATGTAGTCTGTAAAACTGTTATTATAAACATTCAAAATCAGAGTAATGACATAGGGTTCGGATATAATTCCTTACACTTTAATGACAATTATAAAATCAGAGTTCCCTGCAATTCGTAAAGCTGTTATAGTAAAACATTTGAAATCAAAAAGATGAATAAGGGTTCAGATGGAATTTCTTATCTCGATCCAAGCTAAGCAATGCTAATCGACCTCGATCAAATTATCTGAATCAACCTAGATTGGCAAATTCATTTATTAGAAAAATAATCTACACTACTATTCTATAAACCTAATAATAATTACCCACAGCGTACTCAATCTCAACTCCGAAATCGCACAACTCAAAGCAGTCCGACATACGGCTAACCTAACAGAAATCCCTATACACTCTTTAACACGTAACGATACTCCAAATACATAATAAATTATAACAAAACACTTTTATAGCTTAAAACATTATTAAAAGTCAAAATATAAATTTTCTGAATTTTTTAATATTTTTGAATTAAAATAATTTCTTTAAATGCAAGAAAAACCCATAAATAGCCATAATTATTTCTAGCGGAAAATAAAGTCCCATAATTTTTGTAATAACTTTAGAATACATTTAAAAATTACAAAATTGAAATCAAAATTTAAAAGACATCAAAACTATTTTCAAAGTTTTCATTTGTCAAAAATCAATGTGATACAGAAATGATAACAAATCAACTCTAAAAATCATCAAACTTAATTTGGGACTTATTTATACCATAGAAACATTACTCTAATTTTTCCAGAACCTTTTAATGAGTTTAAAGGCTCCAAAAGAATTTTACAAATCTGAAATTACAGAAAATACTAAAAATACATACGTTTTCAAAAAATTATAAAATTTTGCCACAAATTCTAATATAGTCAAATGTTTTATATGGTACAATTTTATGTACTAACGATCACTGTGCGCTATTCAATGCACGCATTGAACCTAACGTGAACCCGTTACCCGATCCGCACTTCTCTTTTTCTTCCTTTCTGCGCTCAGTCTCTACTCCCTCACAGACCATTCACAACCTTTACACCTTATTCACTTAGCGCACACACATGCACACAGCATTTACACACACACCCACCCACCCATAAGCACAAGACACACACTCTTTACACTATATCACACATACATGACACACATTACACACCTATTCACAAATTTTATGCACACACGCACACAATGCAAACACTCTCACACACAGATTATATAACACACCTAAAACACACACATAAATGTAGAGATGTCAAACGGGCCTGGCGGCCTGCGGCCCAGCCCGGCCCAGCCTTGTTATGAACAGTGTAGGCCCGAAATTTTACGAAATTGGCCATGTTTTGGCCCAAAATTGGCCCTGTTTTAGGTTAAGCTAAATAAATGTGCAATAAATGAGATACATGTATATGTGTATCACCTTTGTTTCAAGCATAACTTAAGCAGAATAATCTCCTATTTGGAGCTTTCAGCAGAGGCTGATCTGATGTACCGGTCATCCATTTCATTTACAAAAATTTGAGGAGGCTCTTCTCTGTCACAAGCAAAGTGCACATTTTAGGTTAACAGAAAAGCATTTATTTGAAGGAAAAGAATTAGTTACATTTTACTGCAGCCACAAGAATGATGTGAATATCTATTTTATTCCTAACGGTGACTCTAAACGTAGTTACTCAATTGTACACATTGTTGCTTAGTATGACTACCAGAGATATTTACAGAATAGTGGGAACCAGATGGGTATAAAGAATCACCACGGCAACAAGAACAGAAAATGAAATTAGATACAAATGGTTTATTAAACTCAGGGAATTTGTTTTTTGGTGGTGAAATCAGGGATCATTAGCTTAAGATGGCTCAGCAACGTTGAGAACTTAATTTCAATAAAAGCACGTCGCTAATAGAGATAGGTGGGTTAAATGAATTAGGACATCTGAAATCGTGGTTGCTAGGCCATTGAAAATAGAGTGCAACTGGTTTGCAATAAAGTTTGAAGCACTTTGGAGTAGTTTCAGGGAACTCCATGTATGGCAACGTTTTTACTGAGAACCGCGCTTTTGAGATCTCATGTTAGGAGTAGATTCTAATACATTCAATGATATATACCACAATTATGATAACAGCAAGGATAGCAGTAGCGACAATCTTTCACTTTAGAAAGAACAAAACTTATAGTAATTAATTAAAAGGCAGAAAGTCAAAATATATACTGGCCTTTCATTTGTGTAGCTTGCTGCAACATCCAAAAGCTGTCCCTCGTGGTTAAATGAGAGAAGAAAAACTATTGGGGTACCTTGGGAACTGAAATAACATGAATGTTAGAATGTGTATGAGAGTTTCTTTAAGAAGCAGGTGGTATGATAAACATCCAAATAACAATAATTACTGAAAACACCAGAAATTAAACTTTCAAACAAAAAAGAATGTGGATGTTACAGTAACCTAATGAGAAGCATAGAACTTTAAACAAGTAACCAACAAGTAAGAAAAACAAAAACTAGCATTGTACTGCCAACTATGTTCACAAGGAATTAATAGCTGTGCCGCCTCTTACACTAGTTTCAGTTGGCGATTGAGGCTTGTGATGTTGGTCCAAGTCTCCAATCATTTAATTTATAAATGTGAATAACAAGGAGTTAAGAATAGGAAGAAAAAAAACCAAAATTTTTTTTTTGGCCTGGGCCGGCCCAAGCTCGGCCCTAAAATATTGGGCCTAGGGCCAGGGCTTGGACTGGGCCCAAGTATACCAGTTTCAGGCCCGACCCGGCCCAGTTTTCACTTCTTCTGGCCCGGCCCTGGCCCGGTTCGTTGGAGGCCCGCTGGGCTTGGGCTAGGCGGGCCCATTGACATCTCTACATACATGGATACGCACACTAAATTTTACACAAACTCACAGTATTTAAACACATTATAAATTCTCATTATATACTCACCATTCTTTCACTTGCACACACACCAAACCCACTCACAAAATACTCGCACAAACATATACATATGGGCTGTTTTGCAGCCTTGTTTCGCTTCACACACACGGTTACACACAAAACACACACACACACAGCTGCCCCTGACAGCTTCACACACACACATCCACACACAAACACACAGCACACACACACAATCACACACACTGTACTATACACACTCTATACTCACATAAGGCACACTCTCATGCACAAAGCTCACAGTACACTCACACACGCGTGCATAACACACTCACCCACTTGCAAACACCTACACTCACACGGCAAGTCACATTCTCCCAGCTTTTCACACAACACCCATTACGCTGCCCCCTAATACAACCACACACCCAAGCACATATTTACAAAAACACAGCAGCAGCCGCTCTCTTGTTACTGATACCCCTTCCCTTTAACCCTTTTTTTTACCCAAGCACCCATCAACTACAATACTCTACGGCAGTCACAAACCCCACAATCCCACACAGTTATTCTTCCTCTCTAATCCATACATACACAGGTGTACAGTCACAGCCACCATGGTTGTGACTTACTTGAACCACCCATTCGTCCCATGCACGCACCCACGCAAACACACACTACTACACATAATAGCACGCACCATACCCACACATGTACACGAACACCATCACTCTTCACCACACTCATACACCATCACAAATACACACGAGACCATGCTGCCTTGCAGTACCCTTATCTTCCCCATTTACACCTCTACATGCACATAAAGGCACCACAAACACATCACACTACCGCTGCCCTGGCGGCAGCCCTCCATGTACACCAAAAACAAAAAAAAACCCCATACTCCCACACGAAAATAACATAGCAGCAGCCCCTTTTATGCACAACGCAATAACCCCCTCGCCCTCACCTTCTCACGGCAGATCCCAAAACACACACACACTCTCTACACACTTGCACACCTGAGCACTCTACCCACACACCCACTCATATTTTCTCACAACCACACACCCGTAACCCACCATGCTCCCACTATACCCTGCAACTCACAGCTACAATCCTAGCCCTTCAACTCATTAAATTACTGAGTAAACTAGAGGAAACATAAGGGTTAGAAACTTAACGAAAAACCACCTCGCACTTGCCGAAATTCTCTTCGATCCCTTCCTTTGTTCACTCTCTCCCTCTCTCTCTATGTCTCTCTGTATCTCTCTTCTTCTCAGCCGTGATTTCCAGAAGAACAAGATGTGTGTGTGTGTGGGGGGGAGGCTGGCTATATATATATATATACACACACACATATGTATGTATGTATATAACTGATGCCAAGGAAAGTGGGTTCTTACTTACGTGGAGGTGCCACAAAGGCTGCAGTCCGTGTCAGCTTCCAAGTATACAACGTGGGAGACAGCAAAGACGGAGTAAGGGCTGAGGGCAAGGCTTCTCAGACGGGCCGTGAGGAATGGCAGTGCTGCGAAGGCAAAGCTAAGACGAACAAGGCCGGCAGTCGATAGTCCAAGTCAGGGTCCAATGCTACGGTCCGAAGTTACGGTCCAAAGTTACGTTTCTCTCACTAGAATCCAAGAGCTCCCAAATTCTAGAGTGAGAAAGTGATTTTTGTAAGAAAAGCCAAAAGTCCTTTTTTGAGTTGTAAAGTTCACTATTTATAGGAAACAGGGTGCTTATGTCATAAAGTGCCACATGTCGTTCCCTGGGAGTGACACGTCACCAGGGGGTCCCAAAATATCGGTTCTCCGTCGGACTGCCGGTTCCTAAATTCGCGTTGCTTGCCCCACACAGCGTCGCTCTACCTGTCTGAGAAGACTGACCATACCGCGGTAGCATGATCAGAGTAAGCCCGTTGCCCCAGCCACCAATCCAAGCCCTTACTGAATCCCATGAGGCGCGTCAAGAGACGCGCGGAGAACCTGACAGCGGTGAGGGTTACCCCTGTAGCCAACTGCCAGGCGGACTAGGCGCGATGCCCTCTGAAGACCTGCTCCCGTCCCGGAGTGACCCGTGGGTCATTGTCCTGGTGATGTCGACGATCGACAGTAACGTGAGTGGACATGGTCGCAGCTCAGTGCTCCGAGTCCGTGGCGAGGGGTCCTCGTACCGGAACCCCCTGCGACCGTGACGGCGATGGCTATGAGGTTGTGAGCCCATCCCGGTATAGGGGCTGAAGCCCCCCCCTTTTGATTGAGACGGCGATGGCTATAAGGTTGTGAGCCTATCCCGGTACGAGGCCGAAGCCCCCATTTTGATTGAGACGGCGATGGCTATAAGGTTGTGAGCCCATCCCGGTAGTATGCAACATGATTGTGGCGCATGAGCGCGGTGCTTATAGCACGAGACAATACCTGGTGCCTGGGGCACGTGTTGTGAAAGTAGTGCGGCGACGATCGTCGCGAAGCAATACTTGGTGCCGGGGCACGTATCATGAGAATGGCGCAAGGGCGCGGCGACGAACGTCGCGGAGCAATATTTGGTGCCGGGGCACGTATCATGAGAATGGCGCGAGGGCGCGGCGACGAACGTCGCGGAGCAATATTTGGTGTCGGGGCACGTATCCTGAGAATGGCGCGAGGGCGCGGCGACGAACGTCGCGGAGCAATATTTGGTGCTGGGGCACGTATCATGAGAATGGCGCGAGGGCGCGGCGACGAACGTCGCGGAGCAATATTTGGTGCCGGGGCACGTATCATGAGAATGGCGCAAGGGCGCGCGTCGGGTGTCTTGAAGACAGGATGTGAGCTATATAAGTGTACCTATCATAACAAGATAATGAATGCAACATGTAGTAGTGACGAAGTTGGGAGTGATGGTATGCGGTCGTCGGCGACGGGTCATTCGGCTGTAACGCGCGACTTTGGGTGACGGGCATCGCGGGAGCGGCGTGCGGTCCCGGGCGACGGACGTCGCGAGTTTGATAGACGGCAGACGTCGCGAAGTTGATGTACGAACGGACGTCGGGAGGTTGATGTACGAACGTCCGTAAGGTGATGCACGACGAACGTCGCGAGGTTGATGGACGACGGACGTCGGGAGGTTGATGTACGAACGTCCGTAAGGTGATGCACGACGAACGTCGCGAGGTTGATGGACGACCGTCCGTAAACATCGCGGAGGTGCAAAGACTCGGGAAAACAAGTGCGCGCAGGAGGGAAGGCCATAGGCCAAACATTGGGGGGAAGGCCAAGGCCACCACCCCTGGGGAGGCTGAGGCCGACCCCTTGGTGAGGCCGAGGCCGACCCTAGGGGGTGGCTAAGGTAAAAGGCCAACTCCCATGAAGGGAGGCCAAGGCCACTCCCCCCTTCGGTGAACTTTGTGCGCGCCGACGGTAGGTGTTTTGATAAGCAAAGGCAAATTCGGAAGTTGCATTACGACGAGCGTGTCGATGCGAATCGTATCCATATGCCGAACGAAGCTATCAAAGTTACGTGCAAAGCGTACGAAGCGAAGAGAGTGCGAAAAAGGGGTTTGCGCGGAGGGGTGAACCACCGGGGGAAAATGGCTGAGGCCAACCCCTCCTGGAGGCCGAGGCCGACCCCCTGAGGTTGGCCAAGGCCAAATGGCCAAATTCCATTTTCGGAGTCCAAGGCAATTTCTCCTTTTGCGAACTTCGGGCGCACCGTCGGTATGTGTTTTGATAAGCAACGACGAATCCGAAAGTTGTGTTGCGACGAGCATGCTACCAAGAATCGTACCGACATGATGAACAAGGTGCCAGAGTCATGTACGAAACGTACAAAGGTCGGTCGACATTTTTGGTAAGGTGTTTGGGTGATCTTGGTGTGACGATTGCGCTAGCGCGAGTGACGTCAAAGCGAAATAAAAATGTCTAAGTCACGCACGAAGCACGTGAAGCGAGAAAAACACGTGTCTTGGGTGTGCGGGCACTGACCGGTTTGATGCGCTTGAAAATTGACCGTTGACAATGTTGACGTGTTCGCGCGTAGTGGGACCCCTAGCGGGCCATTGGGTCTGACCAAGATGGGTTGGGAACATAAGCCCCCTGCGTGCGGTGTGCGCGGAGGGGCAACCCGAGCGGGCGCTGCACGCATAAGCATTAATCGATGAAAAAAAGTGCCGGGCTCGAACTTGGAGGAACATCGCTATAGTAACGTGAAACGCGGGGGAGCGTAAATTCCCTTGGATTATGCAAAGTTTCGAAATTAAATTTTTTTTTTTTTGCGAAAATAAAATGATAACGATCTCAGCGTAACGGTGAACTCGAGAAAAAAAGAAATAGCGAAAACAAAATGTAACACGCCTGTCCGTTGGCGTTAGCGTGAAAGAAAGAAAATAGCGCGACAAAAATGTGCGCAAGATGGGTTGTGCGAAGAATTTTGATAGCGACGTGAATGTGAAATAATAATGTTGTTTTGCTAAAATAACAACGCGTTGGGAAAAGTCGGCGTTAAGAAGTGGAACGTTAAAAGAGTTGTTGGGGATTTTGGGGGGAAACTTGGAACTTGAATTGATGTGATGGATTTGGGGGGGGGAATTAGGTGGGAAGTCTTTCAAGACTTGGGTGAAAGAGGAAGAAAGACTTAGCCAAACTAAAGAGAGAAAGGAGAGAAAGAAAGGAGAGAAAGAAGAAGAAGAAGAAGAAGAGTTGGATCTTGAAGACCCATGAGAGTGAGAACATCACAAGAAGCCAAGAGGATGCAACAAGGTAAGAGAGGAGGGGCAAGTGGGGGAAGGGGTGGCCATGGGCCAACCGCGACGGCGGCCGAGGCACACCGCCGGGCCGAGGCCGAGTGTGGGGAAAGGAAAGGGGGGCGTGGCTCTGGGGTGAAGGGAAGGGGAGATGGGGGAGGGCGACAAGGGCCGGCCGACCAAGTGGCCGAGGCCGACCAAGGCCGCTTGGCCGAGGCCGAGGCCAAGTGCGGGTGCGGCGCGGGCGGTGGAGGGGGGAGAGGAAGGGAAGGGGAAGAGGGAGAAGGGGAGAGGGGAAGGGGAGAGGAGGAGAGGGAGAGGAGAAGGGAGAGGGAGGAAGGGGGAGGGGGGAAGAAGAGGAAGGAAAGAGGAGGGAAGGGGAAGGAGAAAGAGGGGGGGGGGGAAGGAAGGAGGAGGGAATAGGGAGAGGGAAGAAAGAAGGAAAGAGAGAGAGGCGCGGGCAGAGGCCGCGTGGGCCGAGGCTGAGGCTGCCGAGGCCGAGGCCGAGGCTGACCGGAGGCACGGTGTGCGCGGAGATGTTTCTCACAGCGCAAAGGGGAATGTTGGTGGATTGCCGAAAAAGACACGGAAGAAGCAAAGTGTGCGACGGCGGGGCGGAGCTAGCTGGCGATCAACGTTAGCGCCGGGCGACATGTTTGATGATGACGACGTCGCGCCGGTTGAAGAAGCGGAGGTGCTGTTGAGCTTCCTTGGTAGGGCGAGGAGCTTTGATGCAACGCCAAGCCACAGCAATATTTTGTTGACGGCGAAGGGGGCGGTGCCCGGATGCCTACCCAAGGAGTTTTGGAGGGAGCTTGGCCAGCGAGTGGGTGCGGATGTGTTTTTGGGTCCTTTCGGTGCGTCGTCGATGGTGGAGAGTCCGATGGTTCCTTCGCCGTATGTTCGTGTGCCGAGCGGGGGGGTCGCTCCGGTGATGTCGCCGAGGTACATGCCGGGTTTGTTGGTGGAACGACTAGATGTGCCGTGGTCGCCGGTGATGTTCAAGGGCCATAATACCATGCCGGTGGGGTGGAATTTTTGGTGCATGTATATGTTGGAGCAGTCGGGTTGGGGGGAGAGATTGGAGGCGTTGGGATTGGTGTCTGCGATAGAGGCGACGTTCAAGGTGATTGACCCGGTGAGGGACTTTAAGGGCTTGGCGTTGTTGCTTTCGAGATGGAGCTCGCAGACGCATACGTTCATCACGGCGTTTGGGGAGATTGGGCCAACGCTTCTCGACGTGATGATGTTGACGGGGTTGCCCATGTACGGTACGGAGAATGCTTGTGAGCTGGAGTTAACGGCGGCGGAACGGTTGACGGTAAAGGAACTGCAGGGGTTTGCCTCGTTGATAAGGAACAATCGCAAGGGTACGTACAACGGGTGGCTCAAATACTTCTATGGTACGGCGACCGCGTTACCCGGGCAGAAGTCTGCGTCGGTGAGCAATTTTCGCGCGGGTCCTTGCTATAAGGACAAGAGATACGAGCTAGCGGGGTTTCTTATCATGTTCTTGTCGAGGTACGTGCTTATATGTCTTCCCTTTAGTATTGTTGCATGTTGTACTTCCATTGTTCTTGTATGCGTAGAATGCTAAATTTTTTTTTTTATACTTAGAGAAAAAAACATGTCGGAAAGATAGTGTAGTCATATTGCCATGCAACAGAGTTTATGTTCAGAATAGGGCAAGAAAGTTATGATAGACATTGTATGCTCTTATGCTTGTAGGTTTGTATTTGAGGGGACACCGGAGGATGGCGTGTCCCTGAGGGTATTCAAGTTGGCGGTACGTATGGCTGGTGGGGGGCGCGTCGGGCTGGCCCCCATTTACTTAGGCACGCAGTACTCTCGTCTAGATCAGTTTGCCAATGATGTACAGAGGTCGTACGGACGCTATCAGGTGACGACGTACGTAGACTGGATGTTCTTGCAGCGGTATCTATTCGAGGTCTACATGGATTATCGGCCTCGTGATCTTCCCTTAGTACATCCGTCGCCGCGGATGATTACGGTGACTCGGCCGGGCAAGTCACGTGAGGTTGCGGCTTGGTACGCAGGTGGGCGAGTGTATGCCTGGGCGGGCGGGAAGAAGCCCGGGCGTGATTTGGCAGACATTTTTGACGATCGAGATGAGTGCGTTCCCCGTGCGTATACCGGCATGCATTATTCGTACGGTACTCCTCTATGGATGGATCTGCAGGACACTATGGTGCGACTACACGGTCGAGATGAGATGACGGACACGGCGGTGGCCTTACTAGTGGCGTACTTTCCAGGGTGGCTGCCCGTATTGACTGATGATGGCGGGAAGCCGGCCGAGAACAGATATTATGTGGCGAGATACAGCCCCGATCGATTGTCCTCGAGCTTTGGTTATGATTTAGAGCCCCCATGTGGCTATACGAGGGCGTGGGAGGTGAGGAAGGCTTTTGGGTATACGATCTCAAAGTGGGCGCGGAAGTGGCCGGTACCGACAGAGGAGTGGAGGAGGCCCGGGACGCTATCGACGGGAGTCGTGACGGTTGAGTATGCGCGATGGTGGGATCGGGTACTGGCGACATGGTCGGAGTGGTTGTCGCAAGAGCCATCCGACAGGCAGGAGGTCGATGTCTTTGCGGGGGACAGAGGACTGGGACTTGTTACGGCGCAGGTCGTGAGGCAGAACGGCATGTCGGTACTACTTACAGGCGTATTAGATGAACCGGTGCTAGCACGCGCGCCACGGGCGCCGGCAGCAGTAGGTGGTCCGAGGGTGCCGGGCGCTGGCAAGGGTCCCATTTCGTCATTGAGAGTAGGCATGATGGTGGGTGCACAGCGGACAGGCGCAGGTCCTTCGACGGGTGGTGGACGTAGGCCGAAGAGGTCGCGAGAGGTGCTGGAGGAGTGTGACTCCGAGGTTAGTATAATGCTTTGCTTTCGTTGTACAGTTTCCGATTATCATGTTAAGTGTTCTCTAATGCTCGGTTCTCTCTTCTTTTTTTTTTGACAGGAGTTTGATGATGATGGTGGTGCCATTGACGTGGAGTCGGACGATACCACAGAGTATGCCGAGGCCGTTACTGATGATACTGAGGGGATGGATCTTGAGGCAGCTGAGGAAGATGGGGAGGTAGATGTAGATGCGGACGATGAGGTCGAGGAGATGGAGGCCGAGCCGGCCTATGAGGGGGGCCGATGGATAGTGAGGCCTTCGGGGAGGCCGCGACGGTAGAGCAGGCAGCGACCTACATTGTGGAGCCAGTCAGTCACCCGGAGCAGACATCAGCATATGTTGTGGAGCCGGTCGTGCCAGTTGGTCATTCGAGCCCGTCACCTGTCTTGGTCGAGGATGTATTCGGTGGCCCGATGGGTCACACGTTTGAGGGTGATGATTGGTGGGCACATGCGGGGGCACATGCCGGGTTGCCGACCACACATGCGGTGGTTAGAGATTCGTTGCCACGACGCGGTGTACCTGATTCGTCTGTTGTGGATCCGATAGCGGATACATTGTCGGGGTCGGTCGTGGATGCGGGTGATGCTCTGTTGGCGATGCATGCTGCCACCGTTGGCATGAGATCAGTGGGTGGTAGGGCGACAGGGGTTGATGCTGCTAGTGGCAGGTCTTCAATCGGGCAGGCAAACGGTATGTCCTGGGAGGGCCTCGGGTTGTCTGATGCGGTGGTCCAGCGGTTGGAGATGATTAGGGCGAGACAACCCCAGACATTTGAGGGCTCTATTACCATGCGGGGCATGGCATTGTTCAAGGCGATGTTTGCCGCCCTTGTGGACTGGCTGGCGACACTTAGTACGGTGCCGACCTCGACTTGGAGTTCAGAGATGAGGTCAGAGTTTATGTTAGAGCTCGAGCCGTTCGTAGCTTTTGGCTTCCAGTTGGAGTGGTTGTTCGACTATGTCCATTGTAGAGGGCCGAGTGTTGAGGCCATGGCTGGACTGACTGTGGTAGGAGCGCAGGAGGTGGCGTGTCAGGGCCGTAGGCGTATGCTTGATGCGGCGTTGACAGATGTGACGCGAGAGGTTTCTGAGATGCGGGCCCGGCTTAGTGAGGCGGAGGCTCGGCAAGCAGAGATAGAGAGACAGCGGGCCGAGTTGGAGCAGAGATGGTCCGACTTACAGGTGCAGCGACAGACTCTGGAGTCGTATACTTCTGATACTGTTGGTGCATTGCTTACTTCCTTACGCTAGATGTGATGTACTTTTCATTTTGCTAGTAGTCATTGGTCCGTAGCGACCTACAAACCTGTGACCTGTATGCATTTTGTTGATACTGATATAGCAGTTGTATGGTTATTTTGTACATGTGTTTGTTGTGAGGTGATGCTTAGCTTTTGATGTGCTTGTATGTCTTGCATGTGGTGTCCTCTCGTTGTGGTTCCCCCTCCCCCGCCCATAGCAAGCGACTTAGTGAATGATGTGTAAATGAAAGAGTGCGTTACATACAGTAGTTGAGGCGAGTGAATGATCTTTGCATTGATAGTATTTGGGCCAAAATTCCATTACATGAAGAAAGCAAGAACTTGTAATAAACAACAAAAGTTACAAGTCATGAACATGTGTGCATATACAAAAAAATGTTGTGTAAATGTTCTAAGCTTTGGGCGGGTAGGGCTGGGGGAACACTCTGCTGTTGGTCATGCATAAAACTTCTTCAAATAGCGACCGTTGATAGGTGCCGTGATTTGTCCGTCTTCCGTGTTGAGCAGGAGGTAGGAGCCGTTGTCTCTGGCTTCATGCACTTGAAGTGGTCCTTCCCAATTCGGTGTGAACTTGGGGGCTGACATGTTGGCGCGTACATGTTTGGCGGCTTGAAGAACAAGGTCGCCCTCGACGAATGTTCGTTGCTTCACAGTCTTTCCATATGCCTTGGTGAGTTGTTCGTGGTATTTCTTCATACGGCGCAAGGCATTGGCTTTCCTTTCATCAAGTCCTTCAAGGGCGGTCATTCTGGTTTCTTCCTCTCCAAGCCCACTGCTTAGGGAGAGTCTGGCTGATGAGACTGTAATCTCGGCTGGTACGACACACTCGTCCCCGTAGACAAGGGAAAAGGGTGTGGTCTTTGTCGTTGTATGCTTGGAGGTTCTGTAGGCCCAAAGTGCGAGGCTTAACTTCTCGGACCATGAACCACTTACATCATGGACCATTCGTGATAATACCCGCAGTAGAGTTTTGTTAGAAGCTTCGGCTTGACCATTCCCTTGTGGGTAGTAAGGAGTGGATGTAGCGTGGTTGATGTTGTATCCTTCCATGAAAGCTCGGACATCCCTGTTGATGAATGGCGTGCCGTTGTTGGATATGATACACCGGGGGATACCAAAGCGACAGACGATGTGTTCGCACAAGAAGTTGGCGATGACGCCTCCCGTGGCTCGCCGTAGAGGTATGGCTTCGACCCACTTTGTGAAACGTTCCGTTGCAACCATGATCCAAGTGTGACCCCATGATGTTGGGTGGATGGGGCCTATGAGGTCGAGAGCCCAGGAGTGAAATGGCCAAGGGGCTAAGATCATGCGGAGATCAGACGTCGGCGTGTGCATTCTGTCGGCGTGTCTCTGACAGGGTTGGCAGTGTCGGACATGAGAGATCGCGTCAGATTCCATGGTTGGCCAGTAGTATCCCATCCTTAGCAACTCTGCATACAACTTCTGAGAACCTTAATGCTTACCACAATCACCGTTATGCACTTCGTTAATCACCTCGACTGTCTGGGCACCCTGCAGGCATCGCAGGGTGCGTCCCGAAAATCCCTTGCGGAACAACTCTCCTTCCGTCACAAAATACTTGACCGACTTGCGCTTGATAGATTGTGCCGAGCTGCGGTCAGGCGGTAGAACCCCGTGGGATAAGTACTGGATGAAAGGCTGGCGCCAGTCACCTTCGACGTTAATGACAAGAGCTTCAGTATTGTCCGGCGCGTATGAACACTCAGGGCAGTTTCCTTGTATGTCTGAGGCATCCTTGGCCATGGATGGCCAATAGAGACCCATACGCTGGAGGCGACGGTATAAAGGGGGACCGTCGAGGCCACAACACTTCTGATGGCCGAACTGCAATTTGTGCCTTGCTACTTCCGGTGCCAAGCACCTGGCCAGAGTGCCTCCGGGGCATCGTCTGTACAATACGTCTCCCAACATCAAGAAATCTACAAGGGTAGATGCGGTAACAAGAGATGGCGCCTTAAGTTGGTCGACAATTGATTGCCTCCAATCGTCCGTAGTAATGTCCTTCGGGACTAGGTTCAATGATGTGCATGGTTCCGTCCTCTTGATGATGGTTAGCATTCGCTGCTCACCATCAACCTCCATCTTTGACGCGATCGTGGCCAAGCTGTCTGCATGTCGGTTGTGGCACCTGTTATGATGTTCGTACTGGATATGGCTAAATCTCCCTTCCAAGTATTGCACCAAGGCACGATAAGGCGCCAAGGCTGGCTCCTTGACTGCGAACTCCCCGTCGGCCTGCTTCATGATCAAGTTCGAGTCCCCTTTTACGCACAATGCCTTAGCCCCCATACTGGCAGCCAGCATGAGGCCAATGACAAGTGCCTCATACTCAGCTTCATTGTTAGACACCGGGAATGCAAGCTTGAAGGATAGGGATGTGGTAACACCCTCTGAATTTTAAAGGACAACGTCGGCACCCCCTGCCGGAGGGGAGCTCCATGGGGTCCTTTGCTAGTGGCTGAGCCGTCGAACTCAAGCGTCCATAATTCACCAATGTCAGAGGTCAGGGCCGTCTCTTCACCGGGCAATTGATCTGAGGTCGGTTCATGTTGTTGGCGTGGGAAGAAGGCCAAGAGGTCCGCGAGTGCTTGACTCCGTAAAGCTGTAGGATTCTTGATGGACAGGCCGAACTCGGCCAATAACAGCAACCAGCGAGTAAGCCGGCCAGACAGGGCAGGGCGCGTGAGCATGTATCGTAATGGATCGGCCTTGGTGACAAGTGTGATCTGGTGTGACAAGAAGTAGTGTCTGAATTTCTGCGAGGCGTAGACCAAGGCTAAGCAGTGTTTCTCGAGCTCAGAGTAATTGGCTTCGGGGCCCCTGATTGATCGGCTGAGATAATAAACCGGGCGCTCCACCCCATCCACCTCTTGGGCAAGCAATGCCCCTATGGACCTGGGCGTGGAGGTCAAATAAAGCAAGAGTGGTATACCTCGTTGTGGCACGACCATGGTCTGCGGCGACATGAGAACCGCCTTGATTTGTTCGAATGCTTGCTGTTGGGGCGCATGCCAACTCCACGGTGCGCTCTTACGCGTCAAGTGTTGGAAGGGCGTGATGAGTTTGGCCAAGGCAGGGATGAATCGGCGGAGGTAAGAGATCTTGCCAAGGAAGCTCTTCAATTGTTTGGTGCTCTTGGGAGGGGGCATCTCTTGGATAGAGGCAGCCTTAGAAGGGTCAATGTCAATGCCCTGTCGACTGACCAAAAAGCCGAGGAATTTGCCGGAGGAGACTCCAAAGGCACATTTCAACGGATTCATCCGCATGTTGTATTGTCGACAACGATCGAAGACTGCCCGAAGGTCCGTGAGATGTTCACTTTCCTTTTTAGATTTGATGATAAGATCGTCGACGTAGTCTTCCACTGTGCGGTGTATCATGTCATGGAAGATCGCTGTCATTGCTCTTTGATATGTTGCACCCGCGTTCTTAAGGCCGAAGGGCATGACTTTCCAACAGAAGTTACCCATAGGGGTACGGAAGGCTGTCTTGGCACAATCGTCAGGGTTCATCGGATTTGGTGTAGCCCGCGAAACCATCCATG